>LOJH01000476.1:28273-43983 GCA_001685095.1 Ellobius talpinus | reverse complement strand
ACACACACACACACACACACACACACACACACATATATATATATATATATGCCAAGCTCTCTTCCTTAACCTCTTTTCCAGAAATTCCCTCTGTCTCCTTCTTTTGTTTTATAATCCAAGAATTATCTTTCTTTTGGAGTTATCAGAGATTCACAGTTTCATAGGCACACACATATATGAACAAAGGTTATCCTTCAGGACACCCAGTTTTAGATTTACTAAGCATGGGGATGTGTATGAACACAAGCTCTCCTGGTATAAGTGCACCCGTATCACTCAATTTCCCCTTCACATAAGTTCGATCTTTTCTTTCTTGACATCGAAATTTTGTCTCCGTTCCTAGCAATCCTTTGTTTCCTAATGTAGTTTTCTACTTACTGCATTATGTTTTCGGATAATTTTAATATTTATTGTATAGACGCACATGTGTGTTTCTACACATGTGTCAGTGCACAAGCACACCTCAGCGTGACAGTGAGAGTGATGGGAAGATGAAGCCTGTGTGAGTTGCTTCTTGGCTTCTGCCTTGTTGATCAGATCGACTTCAAGGCACCAGGCTTGGCGTCCCGTACATTTACCCACCCCAGCCCCAGTCACCATCTTGTTTGTTCTATGCTGTTTCTGTTTAAATGAAAGCTCTGTGTTTCTGGTGAAGATGCACAGACACAGCTTGCTAATGAGTAAAGAAGAATGAATAGTTGGTTGACAATAATGGCTGACGCTCTGTCTACTGGGACAGCACACCTTTTTAACTGCACCTCCCTAAACACACTAGCTTCACAGTTTCTGATTGCATATTCTTGCCAATAAATAAACAATAAATGCACAAACATGAGCTACTGTAAATTTTTGCCAGGGGAGGAAAAAAATTCAGAAAGGACAGCTTGAGCTGAAATTGCAGATGAAGCCAGCACACTCTGTGAACATACTCAAGAGCTCCTTTGCTGAAGCCATACTTTCCTCTTCATGTTCTACTCCTTCATTTATTTTTAAAAAGAAAACTATATAAAAATGAATATAAAATCTACTTCAGGAGCCAATGAACACTTTGAGGAGCTTTCTTTTCTAAAGTATTGTCTTCATTAATTGTTTGAGAATTTCATAAAATGGATTTTGAGGATTTTCAAATTTACACTTGGCCTCCAAGCTTGCTATTATAATTGTACTCCACTAAAACATAGTTACAAGTCCCTGGGGGTAATACTAAACTCAAGTAATTAAAGAGACTTTTTTCTCCAAATTCTGAATTTGAATGAATGGCTTACAGCATAAGAATTTAAACCTAAGGCTCTAGGTGCCACATGTAGTGGTTACCCCACTATCTTAGTAGAATTTATGGTAGTTGAGTTTTAGATTTCAATATGACTGTTTTCATGTCCCATCACTGTGTTTAAAAGCCAGAAGTAGTTCAATGATGTCCCTACTGCCTGACAGATGTAGACCTTAGCATGATGTGTATATGAGAGGGTGTGCCATTATCCCCCAGAAAAAAATATAGAAAGAACAAAACATTTACCCTCCAAGGATTTTCCCACACACTTGCTCACTCATATAGATTCAGCCCACAGGAATGATATGTTTCTCCAAACCCACAGTTCTTCCTTGACAATGAGTACAAGGATCTGTTAACAACATATCTTATGCTTGTGACTTTTTATGTGTCACGGTGACTCCCAAACTGGACAGTGAACACCTCAAGAGCAGGGGTAGATTCAGTTTTTCATTAAAGGATTGAACTTGCAAAATAAATGGACACTGGGAATGGCTTTAAACCACTGGAATGAAACCTTTAAGGGATACTGGTTTCAATAAAAAGGCAATACCACCTAAGTCAGCTTCTTGGCCGTTGGGCATCTGAGCCATGTTTGGACTTCTGACATCCCTGACACCATGGAAGTCATCTGCTAGAGTATCAGAATGATTTAATCAATAGTCTATCTGAAAAGGCCTGCTTTGTCAATGAAAATGGCCTGAGCTGTGACAAGTCATTCCCAGAGACAATACTGCGCATCTGGGGCAGTCGGAATCCTAGCATGCACAATGATGCCCTCTCCCGCTGTCTTCTCCAGAAGCCATTGCCAGCCTTCCAGCAGTATTGTCTGAGGCAGAGTATCAATTTCCCGGTCAGAGAGAGTTTATTTGCCTGTGAAATAGAGGCTGTGTCCTTCAATATCTTTTCTCTTCTTTTTTTCTTATAATTTTAGGATTTTTTTCCTTCTGAAATCATCTCCAGACCTGCAGTCTCACAGACTACTTGCCCACAATTGCTCTGCTCTCTCTAGGAGGGAATCATCTGTGGAAGAACTGCCCCAAATCAAGGGTGATCTTCACCGCAGGCCTTCTCTGGGAAAGGTCTCAGGACAGCCATCCTGGGTTTCTGCTTTCCCTTTAAATTCTTACCACACCCTTCTCTGGGCACATGGGGTTGCTCAGCATTGACTCTGTGAAGAACCAGCTGTTTCCTTCCACTTTGCCACCTCTCCTCCCAGAAGCATTCCTTGGGCTAAAAGGTACCATATGCTTTCAATCTTTCACCTCTCCATAGCGCAAACTCCTCTCCAGCCTTTCACCTTACAAAACTGCCCTCTCCTACCCAGAAAGTGAGGGAAATTTTCTTCTAAAACTCTACCCCACTTACTTCCTCAGAAGCTTTTTTTTCAGAGTTCTGAATAAGGAAGTTAGGTAGAATATCTAACTTTGTTTGACTTGCTTAGTTACTTTATGTGACAGATAGTAAAAGCTGTGCTCTTCTTACTCTCTTCTATTATTTGTAGTATTTTCCTTATAGTATATGGGGCCATGTTTTTATCAAATCTATTTGGATTATCAAGCCAGAGGTTCATAACACAACCCTGTATTACAATATTGCACCCATGGAGAAATCAGATTACATTTTGACTCCTCATGCCTCAGGAATTCTGTTTGTACTTCTATTTTTCTGTAAAATATGCTATTGCAGCACAAAAATCCTGACAGAAGCCAGCACTCTAGGCAGGGTGAGATATTAAATTTAAAAGTTAAACAAAAGAGAAAATGTCATTTTAATAAGAAGAAAAAAGAATTAAGAAAAAGAATTTTTTCAAATTAACTTTCATAGTTACAAAGAAAAAATACAACACATATTCTTTTATGTGCTTACCTTAATACCCAGTCCACTGATTTAATTGAACACTTAAAGATCTCCAGCTGTGCATATCATCCTGAATTCTACCTATAGAAGCTTCCTCAAATCCCCCCTCAGTGTTTAGTTAGAGTTATCCCATAATGTGGCCAAAACGTCCCTACTAGACACCACAGGTTAGCAAATCAAAGGAACATAGTCATAAATATATTACTTGAATATGTCACTTCTTTTGGAGTTGTTTGCCAGTGAGAGCCACAGATTCCCAAATATTACAAGCTGTTGCCAATGAATTTGGTGAGTCTTCAGGACTTGACCGTAGGCCCTATTCCTGAAGATACTGCATACTTAAACCATAGAGTATGGAAAACTTAAGCTGGTCCTCATCTGGAAGCTCCACCCTGCTGGCCACCTTCCAGAGTGCTCAGAGTTGCTATGCGTTCTAGCAGAGAAGAGAAATCAATCAGCAGTCTTACCCAGCTGTGAACACTGGGACCCACAACAATGACCAAAGGCATGCCTACTGGTGCAACAGAGCATGGACTTAAAGAAATAACAAACCCCTTTGATTGGAATGAAGGCCCACTGTACAAGATGAAACTCCATACATGGTATTGTTATCATGGCCAAGAACATGTGGACAGACAGATCCTAGTCTCTAGGTGCAAGCCTACTGCTGTTATTCTGCTAATGGGGCTTGGCATAAAACACACTTATTGCCACACAGACACAGATAAGTGTGTCTGTCTCTACCCTCATCACCAAAGAAGCACTTTTTTTTAACTTTTATATTTTTGTAGATGGAGATTAACACAGAGATCCACAGGTGCTCAAGGTGCAAATGTCTGAATTGTTCTGTCCTAAATGGGCCATCAAAATCACATGGCCTCTTCCCCACACTCGTAATTATTGAAGTATAGGGAACGGAAAGATTACAGTGGCCAGGGACAATGAATAACAGCAATGAAACAGTGTTTTCTTCCCACAGCAGGCAGTTGCACCTATGAATTCATGGCAGTGGAGACTGCATCTACAAGACCTGTATGAGACTGAGCCAGACAAAACACAAATGTGCAGAGAAAAGGTGACCACAAAGTCCACCCCTAGCTAGTTAACAAGCTACCAGCAATTGATAGCTGCTGGGGAAGGAAGAGTTAATTTTCTTTAACTGTAAGGACCCCTGCGGCTTAACCAAGCTTCAGTGGAAGAGCACATACCCAAGAATACACAGGCAGCCACAACTTGATAGGTTTTTAGAAAGAAAGAAATAAAAAACAGGATGAAGGAAAAGGGATTGACCTGGGAGAAATGATAAAAGGAAGTGAATAAGATTAAAATATATTTTACAAAATTCTCAAAAATTAATACAAATGAGAAAAATTAAGGTGTATGGTTTTCCTTCAAAAAGGAGGATTCTAACAGGGGACACTCAGACTCAGAGAGTCTGTAGTCCAGATGGAGGAGGGCAGGTTACAGGAGAGGAATATGACAAAGCAGGGGAAGAGTCTGGATCCAAAGAATTGGATCTGTTTCACCTCCCTGTGATCCCTGTGCTAGCAGCAGTTCCTAGCTCGCGCAGTTTTGAGGGATAGCTGATGCTTAGAAGGCAGTTAGAATGCTTAGAAGGGGCTAGAGGAGGCAGTTAGGTCAGGAGTGGTCTGTCCTCAGAAGGCACAAGTGCCTCCTCCTGACCTCATAGGTTTGCACTTAAAGAGTGAGTCCAGTTTTCTCTATTGACTTTCATGACAAAGCTGTCCTCCAAGTGTGTCCACTCTGTGCTCTGCTGCCCCAGTTACTTTTCCCATGGTTGTGGTGACATTCATGACAGAGAGGAACTTCAGGGAGGAAGCATTTCTGTGAGCCCACAGTTCAAGGTACAGCAAATGGAAGGGAAGGTATGGTGGCAGGAGTGGCGAATGTCTGGTCATGTTCTATCTTCTGTCAGGAGGCAGAAAGGGATGGATGACTGGATACAAATTTACCACTCAACAGTATCCAAGACTCAATCTCAGGAGACTCTACCATCCCTGGCAGGTGGGTCATTCCTCCTCAGTTAAATCTTTCTGGAGGTGAACCTGCTACATAATTTCAAATCTAACAACATTAAGATTAATCATGGCATCTACCATGCTAGGATGTAGATGGAGAATCCTATTCATATACTAGAGCCATACTGTTGCAATTCATTTCTCTGTAAAATTTGTGCCCTTGGCCATTTTGTTGAGGGTCACTTAAGGAAAAATCATAGCCTGGGCATCCGGTGCTCACTCACAGAGAAGAGAAACAGAGTCACAGGAGAGATGTCAAGAATGTCACCAAGCAATTGGGGGAGGGGCTTTCTGGGACCCCTGGGAAGATCAAGTGATGGCTCCTCTGCCTTGGTAGGGAAAGAGAGACCCTGCACAGTAGCACCAACTCTAGCTTCCCCCTCTTACCACCTGGTGGCTTTAAGAAAGCAGTGAAGCTCCAACAACCAATTACAATCAGAAAGGGGTTTGGGGTTAATGAGTTTTGTTAGCATGTTACTTTAATTGCTGCTGTTATTTCTGTACATATGCCTGGAGGCTTGCAGCAAGTGCATTTTATTATTAATATTAAGCATTTTGTACAGCACTTTCTGTTTGCAAAGTGCTTTACAGTCATTAATTAGTTATTTCTCCTGACACCCTAGTGAGGTGATCAGGCCCCATTCACATCCCTGCTTGGTTATAAGAGAAGACCCCAGAGTGTGGAGGTTAACTGACTTGGTCAAGGTCACCAGGCCATTCAGAGAAAGGCCGGGATGAGAGAATTCCCCCGTCTCCCTTCAGTCCAAGCTTCTGCTGTTGGGACCAGCAGCTTCCCCAGACAGTGCTCATAAATGTTACAGCAAATAAATGTATGAAATCAGAGGCAGCAGGAAGGACAGTTCCAAGGCCTTCTTACTATGGCCTGGGCACAGCTCTGTCATGAACAGGAAGTAGAAATTGCTGAGAGAAGACCAAAATGGAGCTGCAGTAATAACCTTCTGTACGTTCATATTCAGTTTTAATGTGTCCTTCTGAGGACCCTGGCTGTCCTCGCTGGGTCTCCTCTGAGTGCATTTCCTTGCACATTCCGTCTTAACTCTGAAGATGTTTACTGCCCAAAAGGGCTCTGAGATGTATAATAACGTGCTGGCGCCTGGAATAGCACCGTGTCAATTTAATTTGAACCAATTTGACAAGTCCGATATCCTTTCAGGACAGCAGCCCACCACGAGACGACATCCAGCGCCTCTTGTTAGGTTCTTATCCCGCTATTTCTCTTGGAGGTAATTACCTTAGATCAAGAGGCCGATTGTAAACGCGTTATGTTTTGCTGACAGTACAAAGCTGGGCAAAGCCAGAACTCCAGTTCCAAAGGCAAGGAAAATGCAGCACGATGCGCAGCCCTCTCTAAGCCGCTCTGCAGCAAATGAAATTCAGTATTGACAAACGCACATTAATGCTATTGGCCCGAAGAGGGGTGCCGTGGAAAGTGCTGACCTGCAGAAGAGGCGTTTGCCAGAAGTGTCGCAGGGCTATGCTATTGGGAAAAATCACAGGAGCCAAGAGCCTCTGGAACTTGTCTTTTTATTTTAAAATAGTACATCAGTTTAAGAATCAGGGGCCCTCTTTTGCACCTACCCATGCTAGCCCTCCAGGCCCCATGCCAATATGAGGCACTCCTAAATTCCCTCCCCCCAGGATTAGTGATCAAAACTGACATCTTGTGAGGAAATAGAGGTTTTTTTTCCATTTTCTAAAAACAGGAGTACTTGATTTGAATCCCCTTATGGCAGATTTTTTTAAAGCAAAACCCATTTTGCCTCAGCTTAAGCGGGACAAGCATAGCCTTGATTTATACTCATTACTCCAGAATTCTTCCTTTCAGACATGAGAGGGGACCATGACTGTTCAGTTCATAGCACTTTTCTCATCTCCATTTTGATGATATTTCCAGAAAAAAAAATATATCGCAGAAGCAGATGGGCCACCTTCCTCCGCAACACCCAAAGTTCGTTTTACCTTCCAGAAGGAAACACCACCAGGCACAGCACCTTCCTCACAACACCTCCTTCTCTGGTGTGTTTACTTGTTTAAAGCAGTCTTTGCCTGTGCTAAAATGAGTCCATACTAAGAACTCTTGCTGTGCCAGTGATATGTGGACGGGCAGGTGGGGGTGAGCGTGCATGGAGGGAGAAGGCTGATTGAACCATCAGGGACAATTCGAAACTACCTTGGGTTACTAAGGGAGAGCTTGTCTCACAAAGCCAGAGTGTTGAGGGGAAGAAGGACAGAGAGGAAACGGGATGAAGCATGAGGGTCTCCTAGGGCTGGAGGTGGATCAGTTGTCAACCAAAAGACATAAACATTATCGGACTGTGAGGGGCTGGGTTAGGAGAAACCCCTAGGAACTCACAAACAAGTCTTTGCATACCAATTGTGTTCACCCTTACAATCACATATACACATGCAGGAGCATAAACGTGTGTGTGGTGTGTGTGTGTGTGTGTGTGTGTATGTGTGTGTGCGTGCATGTGTGCGTGCATGTGCCCATGTGTGCCTGCACATAGGTGCCTGCACATGCATACATATATGCATAGGCATGCAATTTTTTTCTAATGAAAAGTCACCTGATTTCAAGTGTTCTTCAAATTCTACCCACTTTCCCCGAGGTTCTAGAAGCACAGCATTTAATTTGGGGTACGCAGGGATCACAGGGTGAGCACCTCAGGACTGGCCTGCGCACTGTTCATGTTTTCAACAATTCAGAATCTCACTACTGGACCTAGAGAATCTGGGCATTGTCAGGGGCCATCTGTGTCATGGTGATACTCTGTCCCTGCATCAACTCCTCAATGCTCACACTGCAAAGCTAGAGTTCTGAAGGAAAGCCAGATGATTCTTCTGGGGAAGTGCTTGCTTATCCTAAGAGCTCCTGGTAGGTGGCAGCTTTTTCTGGTCATTTCACTTTCTTCCCCAATACACGGAGCACTTTAGATCCGCAAGCAAGTCTTTTGGGGAGTCACCGCCTCACTGCCCAGATTCTTTTTGAGTGTTTGTTGTGTGCCAAAGTGTCACTTGTTTGAGGAGTCCTCATTGTAATAGCATGGCAGTCATATCTAATATTAATTAAATGTCTATTGTTACTGTGTATAATATGCTATGCTAAATGCATTGCAGTAATACTCCACAGAGTCCGCATAGCATCCTGGTGAAGAAGGTATATCTATTATCCTCCTGTTTAACATGAATAACCTCAGGCTTAGAGAGGTTGCTAAGAATTTCAAGATTATATAGCTAGTAATTGTCTGTGCTGGGGTTGAAAGAATCTCTGGGTGACTCCCAGGCTTCTGCTCTTAATCTCCACCTCCCTGTATGAGCACAAGGCTATGGCATGAGGGAATATATGCAGAAATGATCATTCAGCTCAATTTCTTTCAACAGTGACAAAACATGGACGAAGGTAGGAGGGCAAGATATGTGAACAACTAGAAGAGATTGTGAAAGGCCCCTGCAGCAATGGACATATGCTTGACTCATAGGAAGAACATTTGATGCCATTCTTCTTTTACAGATAATTACCAGCTATAAAGAAGCACCACTCCTATCTTGACCCTAAGGAAATGAAGTTAGTAGGTATTACCGATATGTTTATGGATATGATGCTGTCAAGTGGAGAAGGTAGGTTGTTCTATTCCATGAACTGATTTTTCTCAACTCAAATGATAAAGACATATATAATCCCGGGAAACTTTCTGAGAATGTCTTCAGGGGCATTGACTCATGAGGCCATGGCGCTTATAGACTTGCATATCCATACTCACTTTAGTCTTTTGTTCGAAGTAGGTAGCTTAAGAGTTAGTGTCAATATCACATTGCTGTGAATGTATATTGAAATTGGTAATAATCATGTGTCAGTAGATATAAAACACTGAGAATAAGTAAGACAAAAGATGCAAACTTTTACCAATTAGTCTCTGTACCAAAGAGAAATGAAGTTTTGTTAAGTATTCAGACTCATAGCTATCTAGCAAAAGCCCTCTTATCTGTCACAGTGAATAATCAGTCAGTGTATAGTTAATGAAGGGCTTATGGGTGACTTTCAGTAATAAAACAAGCCCTTCTTTGTCTTCTTTTAAACATGTTTACAGTACACTCCTAGCTCACACATATCTCCTTCAAGAATTACATTTCTGCCACTGAACATAATCCCTAATGTACAATCTAAATAGTTGTCCTTATACCCAGTTAAGTGTAGCCCTCATGCCTCATCAAAAAAATTCTATTTGCAAGGGAACATTAAGGAAACCCACAAGCAATCAAACTGTAGATTTGTAGACCTTAGTTCCAATGGATATATCTACAACATAACCCTGTACCTAAGGCTCAGGAGTTGTTGCAGAAGAGAAGGTGGAAAGATTGTTAGAGCCAGAAAAATACCGAGTATGCTGTTAAATTGTGTCACCTGGAAATGTCAGAAGCTAAAAATGTAAAGTCTCACCAACATGAGTACCCAAGCATGAGGTGAAGAAGTCCAACAGCAATAGGCATGCTAACATGGAAGGGAAAAGTTCCCAATCCACACTAAGACCTACAGGCAACTACAGAAAGCTGAGCATAGGAGAAATAGTCTTCCCCAGGCAAGAGCACACCAATTCCTTATCCAACACCAAACGGTCGTCTCTGAAAACATATACACACAAATAAGATAACAAAAACTGAGCAAGTTCTATTTATGTATTTAGGAATACACACACAGAACAACAGCTAATGAAATAAGCAGCCATGAGTTTGAAATAAAGCAAGGGGTGAGGTATGTGGGATGGTTTGGAGGAGGGAAAAGAAAGAGATAAATAATGCAGTTATATTATAGTCTCAAAAATAAGGGAAATATTTTTTATAAGGAATTACATTCCTTCAGCGCAAAGTTTTACTGTTATTTATGTGGGTTTTTTTCTAAAATTCTGTATCAATGGATTTCCAATCTACAAGGTTCTTATTAATGATATACTTATGACTAAATTGATTGAGATTTAGTCTCAGTAAATGAGTGCACAGCACTTACATCTGGCTCTAAAGGCATGAATGATATAAGACATCCTCCTAGGCCATCAATGTAGCAAATACAATATTAAAATTCCAAAATATGATTTTATTCCACATGTGTTGCTTAAGCATCTACAAAGTCTTGAACACCGTTCCTGGTGCTGACAAACACAGAATAAATTTGGAAAAGTTTTTGGTAGGGAAAATAAATATAAAACTTATCTGAGAATAAAGACATTGTATTCCTGAAACAACTGATCAAATAAATGAGAATGAGATTTTCAAAACCATAATGGTATATTCTGTAAGCATCCAGCCTAGGCCATTGGAGAAGAGGGAGAAAATGGTGGGAACAGCACCACCCTAAGCCATTATTGTAAAGTATGGCACTCATACAGGGATGTGTGTCTGAACTTTGCTAAATGAAGATGCCATATCATGGCTCTCACTGATTTGGGAGGCCCATGGCACAAGAACAACTGAGACCAGAAGAGAAGCTTGCTGCATTAGATAGATGGTCCCCATTCACCTCCATGTGAAGATCAGTGATGACATCATAGATGTTTTCCTGTTTACAGGAGGAAAAATGGGCTCCGTTTGCAACTCAGAGGGACTGGCCAGAGCTCCCTACAGATTCTCATTGAAATATATCACATCAAGAGGACATTTAAGACCAGGGAGAGGGGTGCAAATGGCCAATAGAAGAACTGACTGAAATGAAAGGAGCAAAATAATTTCCCAGATTGCCAATGACTATTAAAATAGGCCATGAGGGTCCTGGGTTATTACTTTAACAATTAGTTAATTTTAACAGCAGGGAAGCCATTAGCTGACCAGCTCGCTCTTCTGCCCAGCATATTCTACCCAATGAGCTGTGATTGGGGCAATAAAAATGAGATTGTGCCCAGACAATAAACTATTTAGACTTTTAATATGTTGGTGGGAATGGACTTCATTTAAAGTGACAGGGCATCAGCCTTTGCCTTATTTTTTTTCTCAAAGTTTTAGGAAGTAGCCAGACTTCACTTTTGTTTCCAGAAAGGAAGACAGGATATGTATAACATTACTGCATGAATATCAAATTGATATGATTTATAAAAAATATGGGAATTAATGGTGTAAACATAACTTTGTATGTGAATAATGTCTATGGGTAATGTCTTTACTAGTAAATGCCACTCAAACATAAATGAATTATAGATTTAAATTTAATCTACAGAATGCATGTAAATAATTTAAACACTGTATATGCAAGTTAGTGTAAATTTCCTAAACCTCTGAAAATTAAAATGGGCATGGAAAACTTTGTGCCCCAATAAAGCTAACATTAATATTAATGTTGTCTCTCAACACAGGTTTGTTTTTCTATGCCGAGTAATAAGTACGATTTACACTTAGTGTCCTGTGAGGAACACTTAGAATTCCACTTTCTCGAAATCCTCTTTGCTGTGCACAAGTGGTACAACATTTCACCATCTCTCTCCACACACAGTCTACACTGGAAAGTCTTTTGCCATGTTGGGAACCCACTTTCCCCCAGCCTCTTCTACCCAAATGCTGAAAGTCATTATGTCTGTCTTGTAACACTGAGTCCCCTGCTCAAAAGAGCACAGTGGTTTTTATGCTATTTTCAAGAATCAGGGTGTTCTCTGTTCCAAACAGGACCTCTCCATCACCTGTTTCCAGGTCCAGGGAAAACTGAGGCAGAAGAGTCAGAAACTGTTGGGGCAAGAGGCTGGAGATGACTGTTAGCAGAGTCTGCCTTCTGGATGTGACAGGGTTGTCACAACCATCAGTACCTAGCAGCTGTCACTTCTTGTGTAAGATGGAGCTTGTTGACATTCCATCATGGCGTGTCAGGAGGCTACACTACTCCACAGGAGCTGTTGACAATTGGTGGTTGCTAGGAAGTGGGAACCCATTTTCTTCAGTGATTTATTTACTGGTAAGTGGCCTATGCTTCAGAAATACAACCCTGCGCCACACACACCTATAAATCCCTATGTGTATCCAGAGAACCCTAATTAAATGGAATGAGTCATTTTAAAAATTACATGAAAGCATGGATCTAGAGGGGAAAAGAAATGGGTTATCAGGATTGGAGGAGGAAAGAGAAGGGTAAAACGAGTGTAAGCATGTCCTAAATGGATCATATAGTTGTATAAAATTGTCAAAAATTAAGTTTAAAAAATTAAAACTTAAGGAAAACACTAGTAATTGAAGTCAAGTTGCTGCATGAAGCAACTAAAAAGGCTTTCCAGTGCAGCCGACAGCTGAGAGAACTTTGGAGGATGAATATTGCTTGGACTGGAAAGGATAAAAGGTTTAGGTCTCATATCTGACAAAAAACCCAATGATGAAGAGTTTAGCTACCAAACTTGCTCCTTTTCCCAGGTCAAGTGACTTGACATGACAGGATATTCCAGTGCACTGCAAGGACTGGTCCGACTACACCTTCTAGACTCTCCAATGTGACTGCTGGCTTTGCACTGACCTGGCATGGCATCATGGTTGTGATAGTCAGCCCTCAGCATTACATCATCCTTGAGTTCTTAGCTCATCACTTAACTTCAAATTCCCTAATATTCCTTATTTGTCTGAAAGAGGGGCAGGAAACAAAGAAGAATAATTTACATTTCCTGATTCAAAGCCAGGCTCTATTCATCATCGCCTGCACATCGCTTATAAAGATGATAAATGAATGTATAGTAACTGAACCCTAAAACAAAATAATGTGTTTTTCTTAAAGCTTCACAGGGCTGCATTTCCGTTGTAATTAGTTTACCATTTTTTTAAAATCAAATTCTGTTAAGCAGCATTCAAAATGAAAGCTGATATTCAGGATGCTAAAACCAGCCCCCCAAAGAGAAAATAAGGATATTTTTCCAGATGTAATGGTGCAAGAAATATCAAGGTAATTGCATAACTCTCAGAAAAAGCAAGAGTACTGCCATGTCTTGCTGACTGTATGACATTAAAATCTATGTTGTTGTAAGAGAACAGACCATTTTTTAAATTTCTAAATAAATTGCTATTTCATTTTGGAAGTTTGAATTGAGAATGTCTTTACTTCTATGTTGCCAACTGGAATAAAACGAAAACATTCAAATATTACCATTGTAATTTCCATAGTTCACCATAAGTTAATTTGCTAGTTAGAGATTATTTAAATGTGTATGTATGTGTGTGTGTGAGAGAGAGATTATTTTTCCAGCATGTATGTCTGTGTACTATGTGTGTGCAGTACCTACAGAAACCCAAAGAGGGTGTCAGATCCAATGAAATTCCTATTACAGATGTCAGTGAGCCACTACAAGGATGTTCAGAACTGAAGCTATGTCCTACTACAAGATCAGCCAGGGCTCTTCATTGATCTGCTGTCTCCTCCAGGTTCTTTCAAGGAGATTTTTTTCTATCTCACTTTCTTGTCAGATTTCTAAAACTGATGTCATATAGAAAAATATAAGTAAATAAATAATTATTTGAGTAATGAACAATAGAAAATTGTAGTCAGAGGCTGCTTGTTCGTTCCCGGCTGCCGAGAACTGAAATAATCATACAGAAACTGTATTAATTAAAACACTGCTCAGTCAATCACTTAGGCATATTTCTAGCTAGTTCTTACATCTTAAATTAACCTGTCTCTATTAATCTGTGTATTACCATGAGGTTGTGGCCTACCAGAAAGGTTCTAACAATCTCCAGCAGCGCGAGCTTCTTTCTCCTTTGGCAGTTACATGGTGTCTCTCTGTCTCCACCTACTTTCTCCCAGAATTTAGTTCTTTAGTTCCCACCTAGCTCTATTCTGCGCTGAAATAGGCCCAAAGCAGATTCTTTATTAACCAATGGTAAAACATGTGCACAGCATACAGAGGGGAATCCCACATCACTTCCCCTTTTTTGTCTAAATAAAAAGGAAAGTTTTAACTTTAACATAGTAAAATTACAAATAAAAAACAATTATCAAGCAAGAATTATAGTTACAATATTTAGTCCATCTACATTTGGCAAATTAAAGAAAATACTTTATCATCTATCTTTGTGAGTCTAAAGTTTTACATCTAACCTATCTTTTATAATTATAACTATCTATTCTTCAAGTCCATCAAAGACTCCAGAAGGGTTTTACATTACCTAAGTTAACAGGAAGTTCATTGTACACAATTTCTAAAACTCTAGAATTGACAGAGACATCTCACTACCTGGACAGTCACCCAAAGTTCTTCTCTAACATTGGCTATTGGCCCAAAGCCATTGGCCCAAAGCAGCTTCCTTATTAACCAATGGTAATAAAACATATTCACAGTGTACATAGGGGAATCCCACATGAGAAAATAATAAAACTGTCTTCAATGTATACTACTGTTAAGAATTGCATTATCTCTCTTACTGCTTAAAATACTACATACATGGTATGTTAGTTACTTTCACATTGCTATGATAGAACACTTACAGCCAAGAACAATATATAGATGGAGGAAAGATGATTTTGGCTTAAGATTCCAGAGAGAGAGAAGTCCATTAATGGCAGGGCAGTGATGGCAGCAAGTGGTCTGAGCAGGAAGCTGAGATATTACATTTTCAACTGCAAACATAGTGCAGAGAATGAACTGGAAGTAAGGTAAAGTTAAGTTAGAAACTCTCAAATCCCAGCCTAAGAGACACCTTTCTTCTAGCACAAGTCTACCTCCTACAAGTTTCACAACCTCTTCAAAACAATGTAACTAACTAGGAATCAAGTATTCAAATAAATGAACATATGGGGCCCCTTTTTTCAAATTGTGGGTGTCCCTACCAAATGCCAAAGCCAAATGCCAAAAGTTAATCTGTATTTGAACCCATGTCCTTCTTCTCATTGACTGCTATGTAAAGACACAGAGGAGCCAAATGGCGTTGCAAATGCTGTATGTACCTGTGTTCCTGGTGTCTTTGAGCATTGTACCCAATATAAACACTATTCACAGTAGAAAACAAAAACACACTACATGGGAGTAATAGCCATCATTGCCAAACAACATAGTATGCTACATGGAAGACCCAAGAATTCTTTTTTTCTTTCCAACTACATGGACCACAGGAAGGTTGTAATGCTATCAAGTCAATGGCATGGCTTTCTTTCTGTCCCAATTCTGCCAGAGATCATGATTACTCATTTTTTTTATTTGTCCTGAAATTACTATTAGCAAATGTGCACTGAATAGCTGAAGAATGATAAGTCAATGTGTGTTTAACCAGAAATCAAAGTAAGCTCTGTGACACATTTTATCATCTCTCTTTCACGGTTAAAACCCTTCATCATTGACAAGACAAACATTAAAATCCATAGCATGAGTTAAAATTCCTCCCCAGTCTGTTCTGAGCCAATAGTCTCAGTTTTTTACAACCTTCATCCAGTATTGTGGGCTGAACTAAGTACTCCACCTAAATGACATCATAAAATAGAAGTCCTGATTTTATCCCCAAATGATGTCATAAAGCAGAAGTTCTGGGTGGAAGTAATACCTTTATAAAAAAATACCAGAGTTCCCCCCCCTCTC
>LOJH01000476.1:14172-28206 GCA_001685095.1 Ellobius talpinus | reverse complement strand
TCCCTCCTTCCCTCCCTCTCTCTCTCCCTCTCTCTCTCTCCTCTCTTTCCTCTCTCTCCTCTCTTTTTCCCTCTCTGCCCCCTCCTCACATTTTGTGTTTACCCCTCGCCCATGCACTTACACTGAGGATATCTTGTGGAAGTAGAGGGTGAAATGGTGAGCATTTATACACAAGAAAACCCTCTCCAGAAAAAAAGATTAAAGGATTTGCACTAATCACAAACTTCTCAGTGTCCAGTATTTTGAGAAATAATGATAACAAACATCAGAACAACAACAGAAACCAACTAACCAAACAAACAACAAAATATCTAGTCTTTAAGAAAGAAAGTCTGCCAGAGGTTTGTTACTACATCTCAAGTAAACTAAGATAGTACATGTATTAACAAAGACTTTTCAGGAAACCAAAACTACTAATGAAGGCAGAGAAGAGAAAAAAAGAGGAAGGGAGACAGGGAGGGGAGATCTAAGATCTGAATTTTGCAATTTGAAATAAGAACTGAAAGCCTATAGGCTGTAATCCCAAGGCAGGCAAACACTGGTGTAAACAGTGGGCAGAGTGAGCAAAGGCTCCCTTACCAGGGATTTATGCCCTTAACAGATGGGATAAGGCCACCCACATAAGAGATGGACACTGGCTTTCCTCTGTCTAGAGACATTAATTCACCAATTAAAATTCTCATAGATACACAAAGCTTAAGATGTCATCAAATATCTGGGCACCCCATGGCCACATCAAATTGACACATAACACTAACACTTGAAGACATCTTATGCACTGTCTTTGTTCACATAGATAGTGACCCGTCTTTAAGGATCAACCCACAAGTCTCTGGAACCTTTGCCAGTTTACTCAGAATTGCTATTTTCTATAATTGGCTCTTTAAACAGCAGATGAGAACCTTCCATTAAGTAGCATTGTAAACTTTGCTTATATAGACAGCTTGTTCTTCACTGGACTAAAAAGTGCTCCTCAAAATATTTAAATTTTTTTATCTCAGGACATTGAGCAAAATCAGATTTCAAAACATAACTTATAATTTAAGACATGCTTATGTGAAAAAGAAATCAATAATAGAAAGGAAAGGACAGGATTCCCCAGCAAGCCATCATAGGTACTGATAAGGAGGACAGATCCAGGACCCCTGATGGTAGAGCATAAGGGGGGCTCCTGTTCCTTGCTTACAGAGTACTCCATCCACTGTGAAGAATTAGCCTCTCTTCATTCTATTCTCATTTCCCTCCATTTTTGCCAGGTAATGGATAGACTCCCAACAGAGATCTATGTGGGAATCCTCAACAATCTTAGCTCCAGGAACCGAAGGAATACATTTTCCTATATGTAAGAATATAGAATGTAGTGGAGATCCAGGAATGGGATCTTAGTGCCCACCATGCCATTTTCAGACCATGTCAGGCACAACTCCCACTGTGGTCAAATGGAAGGTATTTATGGACAATTGGGGAACATTCAGGCTAGGGAAGATAAAGGCTGAGGAAACAGACATAGGAACTCTCTCTGTCTTGCCAAGTGGAAATTCATGTGCAAGAGAGATGTCATGAGAGCAGCCTTGTTCTCATAGCTGGAAAACATTCTGCACCCTTGACTTGAGAGATCCTTCTAAGAGGGCAGAGTGGTTATTTCACTTCCATGACACAGAAAATGTGTTACATCACATTTCCTGGCAGGATATGAACACAACATTGTTTACCCATGACAGAATGAAGAAATGATCCCACAGAAGTCCAACTTACTGAATGTGGTGATTTGAATGAGAATGACCTCCATATGTTCCTATCTTTGAAGGCATGATCCCCAGTCAGTAGAACACTTTGAGAGGGATTGTCAGATTTGGCTTTGTCAGAGGAAATATGTTGGAGGTTTTAACATCACACACCACTTCCAATTAGCTCTCTCTCTGTCTTGTGTTTATGCTGCCATCTCATGGACTGTAATCCTCTGAAACTCTAAGTGAACCTCCAATAAACTTCCATCTATAAGTTTTCTTGGTCATACTATCTCTCCACAGAAATGGAAAAGTAATGAGTGAAAGTTTCCTTACAGGAGCATAGATAACTCAGAACAACTGTACCCAACAAACATGGATGAAAACCTCATGAAAGAGACATTATGGAGTCTAACTGCTTGCTAACTTTCACCTCCATTGATTATATGCAATTGGTGGGTGAAGGAAATAGTGATGGCTCGAATCTCTGGTCCACGGCCTGCTCTTCTTTCTACTAGAGAGTGCTAGTAGCTACATTACCATCACCATAGTCCTGTTACTAAATTCTCCTACTTATCTCATTGCCATGGCCACAGGACCAAAAATTCTTCAGGTCAACACAGAAACCTTCCCTCTATCATGACCAGTAATCATGTCAGGTCAGGGTACAATTGCCTTACCTCAATAAATGGGAACCTGAGTTGGGTTCAAACAATTCCTTGGACAGAACTCTGACAAAGTGGATAGAGAGTCACCAAACAGTAGATGCAATGGAGCAGTAGGGGCATCTCAATGTGTTCTTCTGTCTCTGTGATCTGCTTGATGGCCTCATTGACACAGAAATACTAGTTCCCCTAAATTACAAGCCTATGTCAGTATATTACAACAAATGGAGGAGTGGCCTGATGGGTTTTAACATATTTTCAAGGCTGCTAACTTAACCTAAATCACCATATCTATATCCAAGAAACATGTGCCTGCTTTCCTTTTTCATAAATGAGAACTTGTCCTATTTTCCTGAGTCGAAGATTTGTGCCCAATTATTTTTCTGAACACCTATATACAAAATGCCTATATAGCCATAGTTAGATATCTGTTCCAATTTATGGCAACATCTTCCTTCATGTATCTAAGGTCTTTGGGTAAAGATATTTATAACACCCACCTCAAGGCAGATATATGTGTGTTGGGAAACAGAGGATGAGATTTTCAAAAGCACCTCAACTATCAAATTTATAACCATATACATTCTCAAACTCAAATTCACAGAGAACACAACTCTTCTTGCCAGAGAATGTGGTTGGTTTTGGCAGTTTATCTGACAATGCCACTAAACTGGTCAGTTCCATTGCTGTATGGAGTGTTGGAATCTGGTGTCACCAGCTCTGCCAAGTTTGGGCTTTGAAGTTATGTTGATTCTTAGGTCAGAGGATCTCTGGAAAATCCTCAAAAAACCAGTGATCTGAATGTACAGTTGATGCCTTAGATAATCTAGCCACTGGATTTTAACCAGCTGAAAAATAAGTGCTAAGACCACCTGTGTGATCTACAAATGAGTACTCATTAGAACCAAAGGGAGAAGCCTCTCCTTAAGGCCTAAGTGTCTTATAAGAGTACCTGGGATGTTAGAGAAGTCTTGTTTGAGAGAAAAAGAAAAGAAAGAACACTAGGAAAAGCAGAAAAGCATAAATTTGTGTTATCTGCTTTCATGTACAGTCTGAGGATTCGAGCTCCAACAGCTAACAACTTTCAGCTCTGTTCTGTTAACATCCATTTGACCACTTTTAACCACTATTCAAATCCTAACCTAAGTGCATGGAATCCAGCATTCTACTGTCTGTTTAGTTTATATCCTTGAGACTTTCTCAAAGGATGCTTACAACTTGTGTCTCCGCCTTTAAGCCTCGAGCATTCCTCTACTTCTGAAGACACTACCATAACCTTCCCTATTGTCATCTGTCTTCAAGGGTATTACATATGTGAGCTATCATGTCCATGACAACAATAAAATAATTACTGTTTCTGTTTTCTTATTAGTAAAGTTAAAAGCAATTACGTACTTTTTCCAGAGTAAGAAAATGAAGTAGTAACATAATGTCCAATAAAATGACCAGGAAAGTGGACCAAAAATTTGCTGCAGTTTCAGAGCAAGAGCACTCCCATCTTCTGCCCTTCCTGTTCCCATCCACCCAAGCTTTGTTCTAGCTGTGAAGCATAAATAATGACCATGTCTGTTCTCAGAAACTACACAAAACCTCCTGAAAGCAGCTTGCTAAGGTCTTGCCTTACCTAGGGACATTTTCACCCCATGATGAATTGCCTCTTATGTGGACAAGACATCCTGTCACTGAGCCTGAGCTGGTAGTGAAAGGGAATGGCATTCCTTACTGCCACCAGTCAATATGGTTGGCTCTGTGTTTTGGTGCTCTTTGTTTTGTGGAATAGGGATCAATCCCAGGGTCCTAGGAATGCAGGCAAGTGTTAGCCACACCCAGCTCTAATACTAAGTCAGCTTCCAGGAACAGACAAGTTTATAGAACCTTCCTGCAAAATACTGACCCTTCATCCTTGTCCACTCTTATTCTATTTGTAGATCCTTTAGGTAGATAGAACACTTATCAAGTAGAAATGTTCAGAGTATAAGGAGATACTTTTCCAAATTCTATACTTAAAGATAGAAAGTGGCATTATCTTCAAATAGGGTAGAGTGGGAAGGGAGTCCATTTGTCTACATGAGAAATAGATTTTACCTCTGCTTACCAATCTAGTTCTAGCACCTCTGTGGAGTCATCAGAGGCATGCCTCTAACGTTAAACTTCTTAGAACAGACAAAAGTCTTCCTGGACACAATAGGAAAATCATTGAGGTCCAGACTTAGGCGACTAGCCTAAACATCATAAGAGAATGCTTCCATATCTTGGTGGTGTATGTGGAGGCCTCAGCTGTGAGAACTGGAATCAGAGGGAGGGAAGCTTCTTTTCTAACTTAGCTGTCTAATTGGAAATTGTAGGGACCTATACCCTGAGCAAGCATCTAATGCTGAGCACAAATTATGGACCTGGGAAGCTGGAGAACAGAATAAATTCAGAAGAACTTTTGATTTCTATTAACTATTCCATTGTTGGGATGTACTGACGATTTATCCACTAATTGCTACACACTTGAAAATGTCACTCAATATTAATAAAAGAACATAGATGTGCAAATGATATGGACACATCCAAAAATATTAAGAAAAGGAGCCAGACATTAGTAATTCCTGGACTGAGGCTAAGGTTAGACTGAGGGCTGATGGCAGATATATAGGAGAGATTTGAAAGGTGAAAGAAATGTTTTGTACATTCAGAGAAATATCAATTTTATGATGGTGTATATTTACTAAAACCCACTGAACAGTGAACTCACAATGGATGAATTTTAAGATGCAATTATACACGATCCTGCCAATGATAGAGCACATCTCCAGTGGTGGGTAGTCAGAAGACAGAGAAGTCCATGGAGTTGTGTGTACATCAGTGAAGTGGACATGAAGTTCATAGAGTGGAAACATCTAACAAGGCATTTCTTAGCTCATATCCCTGTCATTGAATGACATATGAAAGCCTATCAATCACACTTACATTAAGCTATGTGTACATTTACATATACACCAACATACAAATAAACCAAACCTACCCCACACATCAAAATTCAAAAGGAAGTTTAGTAGTATTTAACTGAAACCAGAATGGCTAAGGAGGAATTAAGGATCAGGTAAGAAAACAAAGAAGAGCAAATATAAATATGATAATACCATTATAAACCTATTTCTTCATATTCTAACCAAAAGAAAATAATAACATATAAAGAAAAAAGGAGGGATAGAAATTTATAACTGCGAAGGTGATAAGGAATTCCTTCTTGCAAACTGACACAGGGCCCAGACCCTTTAAACACAGCTCAGCACTTGAAAACTGCTAGTGTGGACTTAAATTCACTTGACAGCAGAGCCAGACTAAAGTGAAAAGCCAGGCTATTTACATGGGATGTATTGTGAAATTTTCACTTCAAAATAGTACTGCTGATTCATAGATACTTGCCTATGTAACATCAACATTTTCAGATAAAAGATTTTGTCTGTATCACACTGGAGAAATTTGGCATCCTCAAAAGCTGTGAAAGAGACTGCTTTGGCCACACAAGGAACTGGTGTGGGAATTGTGCATTCATTCTCAGAAAGTCTACACACACACATACACACACATACACACACACCACATAGATACATGTGTACACAAAGATATGCCTACACACATACAGGTACACATTAATAATTATTTTTGCTTGTGTTTCTACATGTGTGTTATAGGTGTGTTTAAGTGTGTACAGATGTATCAAGGACAGAGATCAAAATCAAATATCTCCACCAATTATTTTTTCATCTCACTTTTAAAGACATAGTATCTCATTGAATTTGTAGTTCCCCAGCTGAGTTAGACTGGCTTGCCAGCAAGCATCAAGAACTCTCCTGTCTCTGCTGTTTTGCAACTGTGTACCACATCATCCAGCTTTCCACATGGTTTCTGGAGACCAGAACTCAGGTCCTCATGCTGGCATGGCAAGCACTTTATCAACCAAGGTAATATGCCAAATCTTTAAAAGGTAAATGAGCATTGGATTAGTAAATTTCATAGTAAAAACTAAGAGGAAAGGTGAAGATAAAAACAGAGGTGCTGAATAGAAACATGGTGATACAGAGACACAGAATGAACATGTCTGATTTAATATTGCCCTTTAAAGAGCCGTGCTTGGCTCCCAAATACTCAGGAATAATGGTGTTAGGTGGAAATTGTAAGGCACATTTGGGCGTAGAATCATGACTTAGTGTATCAGTTATGACTGCAACCACATGCAGGATTTGATCAAGTCTCCTTATCCCATGTGTGCCTAAGGCAGACTCAGTCTCCATTGTAATGGATAGGGTCTAACACTTCACCTACTGCAAGAAAAGTCTCCACAGGTCTCTGTCAGCACTGTCACTTCTAGGAAATAGATTAAATTGTAAAAAAGACAAACCAAGCTGACAAATCTGACAGAAAAGAGAAAATGTAAATAGTAAAAGATTAATATAGCTATTATTAGGAAGTTTTCAGACATTTATATATATTCACTAAACATGCACATAAACACACATATAAGTATACACTGTATGATTCATATTGTATATGTAAGTTATATAGTTTTAGATATAATACAATATATAAGCAGATACACATCAGATTTGATATATGTATCAGACACTAAGTTATATGTTATACATCAAATGCATTTCTATATTGGAGATTACTATTTTGAGATGCATCTCTGCCTTTCATCATCATACAGCGTAGCTGGTCACCAATAGGCTTATTCCAAAGTTAACACCATCCTTACCACATCTACACAAAGGAACCTAACCCTTTCCCATTGTGGACTATGATAAGCAGGCATGTATTATAATATTTCTTCCCTAAAAGTAACTGGAAAAACTGGATAAAATGCAAACAACTATCTATTAGATATACTGGCAGCTTCTCAGGCACACAAGACATGGGCCAAGGTCTTAGCTAGAAGGGCAGCTCAGAAATCTGCCAGATCTTGCGTATCTATGTGTGAGAATGTGAAGATTTAAGCTTTGGTGTATCTACAGCAGACACAGATGTCCCAGGGATGAAGCTACAGCACAGAGACTGAAAGAATAAAACTAGGCATGAGCTGTGAGAGCAGCTGGGTTTAGGTGAATGAGGTCCTTGAGAAACATGGTGGATGGAGCGCTCATCCTGTACTTGGGGATGGATGAGCAGAAAATATCTTTGAAATTCAACAGGACTTCTAGCAGACCTCTGGCTCTGTGAAGTAAAATTGGAGTTCCCAATATTCCTGTGAACAGGTTCCTGACAATGACCCCAGGATCTCAATAGCACATCCTAAGTAGCTACAACTACATATGAGAGAGAAGCTAAGAGACAGATTCAGGCTTTGAACATCTTAAAACACAGATTTGAGCAAGATCAACTGATAACTAAATTGTAGTAATGTGTAATCTTTTACAACCTGCTCATGCAGGAAGTTCATCCTCTCGGAAGAAAATTACTCAACCCAGATCCTTGCACAACTTTCAGTTTACAAAGATAGCCATGCCATCAAAAAGTTAAGTGTGTGATACATGGAAGGGGATCAACAGGAAAGCAGGTTATGGTGATAGACTCACAATTATCACAGATGCAATTGCTGTCAGTTAAGTGTATCAAGACAACTGACTGATAAGCTCAGAAAGGCAGATGACAAATTGAAGAATTTCACTTACAGAACCAAAAACTCTGAGAACAAAATGGACAATTTGGAATTGACACATCTAAAAATGGAAAGATGCTTCCTGCAAAATAACTGAGGCAGAGACAAATGAGAGAGGACAGTGAGAGAGCAAAAGGAAAAGAGAGAACACACACACAGAGAAGGGGAAGGAGGGAGAGAAGGGGAAGAAGGAGAGAGAATTGCTATTAATTTTCAAAAAAAAATTGAAGCCATAATTAGAAGCTCTCCAGACCTTTAAGGACGAAAATTGCAAAGACCTGGATACGTCATAGCAAAACATCAGACAACCAAGGAACAAAAGCACAAGCAGAAAAACCAAATGGCACTGACTTCATACGAAAACCAGTAAAGGGAACACTGATGGGGACTAAACAGAAACTGAGCCTTAATGCTATAATGTCCTTGAAGTGCCAGAAGGAAACACCTGGCAAGTTAAAACTCTATGCTGAATGAAATGTCCTTTAAAGGGGAAAGTTAAATAACATGATTTCAAATTCAACAAATAAAGAAAGGAGTGCTGATGAACACCTGCACCAATGGATTAATTAAGGAGGGTTCTAGAACAGGAGAGCGTAAAAGAGGAACTCTGAAGAGTAGAGAGTGGAAAGGGGAAAATCTGTGTTCACACAAGGAGACCAGCCCTTTCTCCCTCTAATACCCTGGCACTTTCACTAAATGACATGTAGACTCTGGGTGGTGTCTAGGCTTCTCACTGTCCTTGGAACTATAGTTGAACTACAACTGCAAACATTGTCCTGAAAGAGTGAAGCTCAAGCAATGGCAAATCTAACTAGCATGTGTGACATAGAATATCTACTTTACAAACACACTTTTTGCATAAGTGAGTTCTGTGTTATGTCAAGACATGCTCACAGTTGCTGTTGGGTGGGTGATCACCTGAGACGTTCTATCTTTTAAATGCAATAATACCCATCCTTAAAATCCCAC
Source organism: Ellobius talpinus (assembly GCA_001685095.1). Lineage (NCBI taxonomy): Eukaryota > Metazoa > Chordata > Mammalia > Rodentia > Cricetidae > Ellobius > Ellobius talpinus. The sequence goes on along the minus strand of LOJH01000476.1, from coordinate 19,198 downwards.
ACTATGCCAACCTCTTTCTTGAGTCTCACCTTACTGGTATGGTTCACATCTCTACCATCTCATGCGATTAAATGTTATTAACCTTAATTTTTCTGCTCCTAAATTAAAATGAAAAGAAGTTTGGTTCATGATAACATTTTCATAATACTTAGTTTTGGTTGATATTTACTCCCCACTTTATTCTCTTCCCTAACACCCTCACACTGGTCCCTTTCTGTCCTCAAGATGGTCCTCTTACATTGTTCTGACACTTTCTATCATCTTCTTTAACTGCACCTCTCACCTTTACCTCTACAGCCTCCATTCCAGCTTCATAACTAAATACATGGACACATACATAAAATTTAGAGGCTAGGGATTGTTTCAGAAAAATTCATGTTTTTCTTTATGAACCCAGATAATTTTTCTTAAAAAATGATTTGTTTTGAGTCTATATGCTTTCCCAGAAATATTATGATTTTGTTTTTACAGCTGAATAAAATTCTATTTTGTATGTGCCATATTTTCTTTATCCATTCATCTGTTGGCAGACATAGAGACTGGTTGCATCTCAACTATTGTGAATGACAGAGAAATGAACATGGATGTCAAAATATCTCTGAGGAATGTTGATATAAAGTCTTTTTATTTTATGTATATGAGTAATTTACTGGAATGTATGTATATAGCCTTCTTTGATATCTAGAGCTTGTGGAGACCAGAAAAAAAGTATGCTAGCCCTTGAATCTGGAGTTACAGATTATTTTTGTATTTCAATTTCATGTTGGGAATAGAGTCCAGGTCCTGTGAAAGAGTAGCCATTACTCTTACTGTTTATCCATCTCTCTAGCTCTGGCCTAGAATACTTTTTATAACATGATCAGGAACAACATGATTGGGCCATACAGTAGCTCTATTTTTAGTTTTTTTCAACTTCAACAGTGGTACCATCATTATTTAATCCCATGAATATGTGTTCCTCTTTCTTAATATCCTCACAAATATATGCTGCAGCTGTTTTCTTGTTTTGTGCTTTTCTGAAAAGTGAAATGGAGTTAAATATACTTTTAATTTGCATTTCTCTGATTATTAAGGATACTAGACTCTTAGTAAAATGTTTATTGATGATTGAATACAAATGTATTTAAGTATTGAATGGTTCTTGCCTCCTTACTGGAGGGTAGAAATTTCCCAAGACTTGCATGGTGGAGGTTCCTCAGTCTTCAGGCATGTGTCCCTGCTTTTACTCCTCTTTGTCTAAGTCATGCCCTTTCCTGAAGAGTCTGTTCTAACAGCTAATCTATTATATAAAGAGTAACTGCTGCTTACTGGCCTAGTGCCTTTCCTCCTTGGGTTAGTACTTTCTTCTCTGGAAGACTCAGGTTTGGTGATTAGAAATAAAATTTTTCAGTTTCCTCAGCCAATCAGTTTTCTATTTACTTTCCCCAAACAGAATTAGATTTGACTGCTCCCTGTCTAGGCCTATTATTGGGAATTACTGTTCAACACCACTGGATCTGGTTAAAAGGAAGGTGAAAGACACTGCAACTGAGCATGTGCCCACAGACTTCTAGCTCCATGCTCATGAACTTCCCTTAGGCCATAAAGATCAGAAGAACCATGAAAGAAGAAAATGTTTTCACTTGATTTCTCTCTGGTTGTGAAGCATCCTTAGAAGTACACATATCTCTACAGTGGTCTTTGATCTCAACTGATAAGAGCATCCATACCAAGGAAGTTGATATTTGAAGAAAGATGGTGGTCTACCATGTTGCCACTTAACTGCTCTTTTTGCTATCCAGAAATAACTAGACCTTGGGAAATTACTGTGCATTTGAACAAAATAAGTCAGACTGTAGCTCAAAATACATCTTTTGTTTCTGATATGGTATCAACTACACATCTTTTGCCATACCAGTTCTTTCTTTGAAAAGAAATACTCAAGTGAAGCAGATTTTACCTTAGAAGATATCACATCTCTGTTTCCAACTGTTTCTACCTCAGGGTTCTGACCTCTAGCCCACTGGAAACAACCTTATTGGAAGCCCTACTCCATGGTACTGGTCTACTACTGGGACAACACTGAATGGACTGGTCTTGCTAATATGAAGTTGAAAGCACATAAGAAGACTTATAAGCATTAGAGGTAGCAAAGTTAGGTTAAAATCCCATAAAAATATAGGTATATGACACCTAAATGATATTTATAGGAAACAATGAAAATTATGCTTATTCAGCATCATCATAAGATATAAGTGCACATAACTTTCCTCTTCAGAATTTTGAAGGCAAGTCATATGTAAGGACATTGTCTTCAGTTGCCAGATGACAATGGTTTCCATTGTAAGGGCCTCTGAATCTGATTAAGATTATAGTGGATAGTGTCTTGCAATGTAGACTAAAGAATTTAATTAGAGTTAAGGGAGGGACAGAAGAAGGGAGGGGTGGGGAGAGTGGGAAATCTTGAAGTTGAATGGGTAGCAAGGCTCTAGAAATAGGAGAAGCTGACAAAAGGAAAAACATCATTGAAATAAATTGTATGGAGAATATTCAAATGAAAAGAAATATAAAAGAAGAAATGACTGTGGCAAATAGAAATATTGGATGGAGTCAGTAGACACCACAAAGTATAGCATCTCAGGACCATAAAAAAAGAGAATGCAGCCTTTTGGGAATGCCATTTGGACTAAAAAAAAAGTCCTAGATTAATAAATGGGTTCTGATGGAGAGTATTAACTGATTGCTGATTAGTATGAGTATTAATTAGATTTAACTGATTAGTGTCTGATTACAGATATTAAGTTCCATCCTGAAATGGGTGCTGTCCCATGTACTAAACAATAATTTAAGGATATGCAGTATCACTCAATCAATAAGTGAAAGCCATGAGCAAAAAGAGATTTTCCATTTTCAAAGGGACTGCAGGAGCAGATGCTTGGGAATCCTGATCCTTTCTTAGTGTTCATCTCCTTCTCACTATTTCCTCTGCCCTCAGAACAACTCTGGAGACAGACTTGAAAAAAAGAACACAACTCTAGTAAATAAGAGTTCTATATGACAAAAGACAGTGAAGAGAAATCTTCCTAGCAGGTTCAACTTGCATGGATGGCAATGTGACTGGAGATACAAATCTACACCCATTTGAAAGCTTTCCACAAATGCTCTGCTTGGGATCCCAACAAAAATGGAGTAAAAATGATTTACAGATTAATTATTAGGCATTCAGAGAGAAAATTACTTTGCTCACACTTGGAGGGTTATAAAAAATGGAACATACATATTGTGTTATTGATTACTGTGGGATATTTAGGTGTTCCTAAAGGTTGAGTAGACAGGCTGCCCCTTCCTGTGAATGCAACCCAACCTCTTTGCCCTCCTACCTACTCTTTTTGAAATGGATTCAACCCAGGTATACACAGCAGAATAAAAGAAAATTCTATATAAATCTAGAAGATGTTCTTACATAACCAAGGACCTGCTTCTATCAGTGCTGAGCACCTAAGGCCCTCACTGGCCCTCATGGACCATCTGTTTTCAAGGGAACCACCCCAGTCACTTTCCTGTAGTATTTAGATCAGTGATATACCTCTAATGTGACAGGTATATAATCAGTAAGGCTTTTCTTTCCAGGTTTAAATTTTTTATGCAAATCCCACCACCCACAGATTAAGAAAAGCCTTCACACCACAACTTACAAATGACAAATATTCCAATACAGTGACTTGTTTAAATGTGACAGTATGGTGGTGATGAATTAATTCCTTAACATTCTTTTACTTGTGTCATACAAGCCTTTCCTAGATGTACATGGATAAAATAAATAATAAAATGACAAACCAAAATATGCCTTCAGAAAGCAATATGTGGTTTGAGTGAAGGATCACTATGGTGCTATTTCTGTCATAGCTGAAATTCATGAGTTTGAAAATGTAGGGGCAAAAATAAGATGCCTGCAACTAAGGTAATAAACACCATCCATAGGACTGTGCTTCTCATCCCATAAACTTGCCCTATAGTCCTCTAGGTTTCTCAGTACCCAGAACGCTATTAATGATGAGCATCAGAAGATTTCTTTGGAGCTGGAAGGTGAACTCACTACCTGGTCATATGGGGCTTCTCATGTCATTAATTCAAGAGATGTAGAAGAGGTTACTGACTGTCCAATTAGACTATGAAAGTGAAACAAGGTCGTTACATGATGAAGTCAGGAAATACTGTGCCTGCCACCCAAGGGAATCCCATAGTACCTCCAAGAGCTCAAAATCAAATAAGAGTGTCAAAGAAGGCCATCACAATCCAATATAGGTGTGGCACTGAGCACTGAGGATGCCCTTCAAAAGCAAACATCTGGATCAACCCAAAAGGTAAAGTCTTTGCATGAGTGAAGTTTGTGGGTAAAAACAAAGAAAACTTGGAACAGGGAACAGAAAAAAGAAGTTGAAAGCACCACCAGTGCCCATGCCGTAAGATACAAAGTCAACAGCTACAGCAGGCCCAGGAGTATCCTATTTCCTCTTGTTACATACATACACATGCCTGTGTGTACCTGTACATATACATATACACACACATACATTCTCTTCTTTCTACCTATTATGTTACATAGAATGAGCATGTTTTACTTTAAAACAACAGTTTTACTTTAATCTTGCTTTCTCAATGTTGGGGGATCTTCACTATCAACCTCATTTAATTAGAATCACCTAGGAAATACCTCTGGATATACCTTTGTAGACATTCAAAGAACAGAGTAGGAAAGACCCGCTCTGAATGTTGGTGCCTCCATCCTTTGGACTAGAGCCCTTACCTGGAAACAAAGGACAAACTGAGCACAACTTCCATTTCTGACTGCACACACAATGCAACTAAGCTGCACCTCATCTGCCCACTACCATACTGTGTGTACTCTTAAACCAAGAGCCAAAGTCTGTTGTAAGGAGAGCCCCCCTTGTTTGTCCTGGCCGCCCGGCTAGCTTACACCCAAAATAACCACCAGAAATTGTATTAATTAAAACACTGCTTGGCCATTAGCTCTAACTTCTTATTG
>LOJH01000476.1:2771-13856 GCA_001685095.1 Ellobius talpinus | reverse complement strand
AGTTTCTTTATTCATTAACCAATGAAAGCAGCACATAAACAGAAGGACCTCCTACACCAATTCTTACTTAAGTTGCTCTTTGTTTTGCCAGGTATTTTATCACAGGGATAAGAAAAATAACTAATAACAGGTTTTAATTATAGAATATACAGATGACTGAGGTAAAAAGGGATTTTACCCAAAGAATATCACAGCAAAGTAGATTTTATTAAGCAGAACCATGGGATTCCCATAGTTTTGTTCAAGATATGTAAGCATGAATAAGCAGCCTTGGCCTGTTGTTGACCTCTGCCTCTGGGTTTCCTCACCTGTCTCCTCACCTCAGCACATTGAGGCCAGGGCTATTATGGGTTTTTCCATATACCTTTCTGGTAGGATGAATGAGGAGGAAGAACTGGTGATGAGGTCAGAGGTGTGGGTAAGGAAAAGAGGTATTTGTTTGCCTTTCCTCCATCTCCTGTGGCAACTAAGAAGGTTTCCACAGTCCTGTTCTCAGCCCTGGTGCACCACTTCGTGGACCCAGCTCCGGCAATGTGGCCTTTGCCTGCCCAATCACCCATCCTCCTTCTCCTCCTGGTAGCCCAGTCTTGCATATAAGAAGTTATTACTTGATTCTCAATTCACTGTTACCGTCCTTTTTTAATCAAGAAGAATGTTTTCCTCACCTGCTGCCCAAATCATTCCAGACTCTGTCTCTCCTGAACATCTGAGTACCTGAATCAACAGTATTCACACAGGTCCTTGAGCTGTGAGAGTAACCAGAAACTTCTGCTAAGTAAAGGAGGGAAGAGAGGAAAAGGAACCAGAATTGTTTGAAAGTCTGCTTACTTCAACTGCATTTCCATCTCTTTATGTTTTGCTTGTATTTCTCAGAGGGATTTCATCAGAACAAAGACGTTTGCTTATAATAAAATGTTTTAAAACATGGATCTTTGCCACTAATAAACATGTTAAATAGAATTTGATAAAGAATAAAAATCAGTCCCCTGCCTCAGTAGACATCCCTTTGTTCTAGCCTGAAGGTAGAGAAAAGACATCATCAGAACCCAAATTTCCTTCTTTTCCTGTCTTCAATACCTTCTAATCAACTGGGATTTGATTCCATGGCCCTGGCTGTCTGCCCCTTGTTTCCTGAACATTCACATCCCCCAAAAGCCCAACCAAAAAATTCCCTGAACGTATGTGTATCAAAAAAGTGAATGCATCCAGAAAGCCTGCAATAAAAAGAACCCAAACAAATGACTACCACATCACATGTCCCATTAGCAAAGTACTTGTGTGGGAACAAAATGTTGTTTTTGGTTCTGTTTTCATTTTTTTAATACAGTCAAGGCCCCAGTGGGGCATGAATGTAGAATATCATCCCATTTTATAATGTATGCACCATAATCTTCTTAAAATGAGTTTTCACTTCAAGAAACATAAGGACTTAAATATGAGCATCCTGTTTTGTGCGCCTGTGTGTTTGGCATCTCATTACACTTCAGACCATTTTGTCTTCTTAGAACAATTGAATATCATTAGTGGAGGCATATTTTGTTGCCAGAACTTGCTTGGTTGTGATTGTGCTCGTTAAAATGTGTCCATTTCCCAGCTGATGGATGGGAAGTCTGAAGGGTGCCTGGTGGGTGAGTATTTGAATATCAGAACTTTCATCTCTTTCTTCCAGAAAGAAAAATAGCCTTGCTACCAACCAACACAACACATGAATTGCCCTTGACTTCCCCTCCTTCCTTCTGTGTAATACTCAGTTTAACTCTCTGAGTTTCTATCAAGCACCCAGAATGCTTACAAGTCCATGCTTCAGATATAGACAAAACAGAAGTAAATGCAGGCTTTGCCCCAGCTTGATTTGTGTGCTGACCCTGAACAAACCACCAGCCTCTTGAGGCTTCAAGGTTTTCATTTGCAAAATGAGATTTTAAATGTTTACCTTTCAGGGTCATTACCAGAAAGATCTCAAATGCATTTTGGGCACTTAGTACAAAACCAGAAGTTAGCAATTGGCCAAAATAATACATGAAAGAGACGGACAAGGGCAGACAGAGTGCCCGTCTAGCATGCCTGAAGCCCTAGGTTCAATCCCAACATGGCATACATTATACTTGGTGCCCCACACCTGCAGCAAAAGGAGAATCACAAGTCCGAGCTCTGCTTCAGCAACATATTGAGTTTGAACTTAGCCTAGATTATTCAAGACTTTCTCAGAGAGAGAGAGAGAGAGAGAGAGAGAGAGAGAGAGAGCATGAGGGAAGGTGGGAGTTAGAGAGGCAATAAACACTGAGGAGGAGATAAAAACAAATATGGTAGAACATTAGTTAGGATAAAATTAGCATCAAACATACTAAAGAATCATCTTAGGAACTCAGGGGACATATCTCAGAATAAAATTGGCAGTATATTATAAGTCCACAGTGAACAACAGAACAAATGAGAAAAGAAAATGAAGTCAAACTGTCTTTATTTACAGAAATGAATCTACACGTAAAGACCTTATTAAACTAACAAAATCTTCTACATCTGATGAGAATCTCATGAAAGTAGTAGCATATGAAATTAACATATATTCAGAATAAAGACTTACCTAAAAGTGATTAATCATTTGACCATTATCTTATGAGGTACACATATTTGCAGTCTCAGATAAGAAAAATGAAAAAAACATGATTGACTACATTTTGCAGAGAGGAGAAACTAATAATAAAATTATGCACAATGTTTTGTCAGTATCAGGTGCTATAAATGAGTGATTATCTAAATAGGAAAGAAAAACTAAGTGAGAAATGGGGGTTGTGGTTTGTGGAAGAGGCTGGAAAAAGTCTCCTAATGTTCAGTTTGTATTTCTAATTGGTGGTTCCCACCTGTTTGTACTCCAATGCACTTCCCACCTTTTGCATCTCACATATAAAGTCTTCCTCTTTGCTCAAAAGTCCCCTGTAGCAAGCACATGGTCAAAAGAGCTCTCTGTTGGTCAAATTTCAGTTGGATCTGCAATTGCTAAGACATAAGTTAAAGGAAATTCTGGAAGCTTTCTGTATTGTCAGTATTACCTAAGTGAAAATATTGAAGAACCTTTGGGGTAAGAGCTTTCAAATTTCTACTGTACTTCAGTAACCGACCAGTTAAACCATTGTCAGTTACTAATACGTTAGTGTAAATTAGCTTATCTTGGATTGCAAAGTAGTAATCATGTGATTGCACACCATAATTTTATAGAATGAGAAAGCTGAGATCCATAATGGGAACATATTTTATAACTAAGTCAGAAATATGAGTCAGGCCCGAAGAAGCCCTGTTCTCCTGGCATTTTGTCAGCTACCAAATTCTGTTCCCAAATCTTTCAAAATGGGCAAGATCATCTCCTGATGAAATTTTCAATTAGCCAATTCTTATGAGGAAAGGGTGTAAAACCCTCAATAAAAAGCAAATATAATAATGGAGAAAATGCAAATAACTTGAAAAGGTTTTCTCTTCAGTTGGTTTACCCAATTAGCTGTTCCCAGGTATCAAGTCCCATGAAAGACAGCAGGCCACAGAGAAGAATTTGAGAGTGTGGGGATATGCCTGTATGGAGTATATACGAAACATATGAAGTAAGTTCTTCCTTCCACCCCACAGTCAGGTAACCTTGAGTCTCACTTCAAAGGACTTTACACACAATTGTCCTGAGATGTTATTGATAGATACTGACTTAGAATCTTATGCATAGGTTTTTGGCCCATTTGTGCTTTCAACAAGGGCTGCTTTATTTCTCTGGAGTATTTAAAGGTTGCTAGGAAATCTGTGCCTCTAACCCATAAAGGAAGGAAAAAGTATTCATCCATTTAAATGTAGTATGAAGAAACCTGATTTTTATGTATGGGATTGACCTTATGAAGGCGAAACTTCTAACATGATAACAGGCTTGTTAGCAAGATCACTGGAAAACCAGGATCCTTTGAATCACTTTGAATCATGATTTTGTGTGCCCATTCTCAACAACTGTTGAATACAAGTATAATGTAGACTAGTCACAATAGCATCTGTGGAACTGTAGGTAACTAAAAGAAACATGCAGCTTCTACTTTTAAGGATGTGTCTTTCTAATTTTCAAGATGGATTAGGTTGCCATGCTGGGGAAAAGGATGACCCTAATGATCTAAACAGGAAGGCAGTAAGCTTTGTCCTCAAGTCAGATCTGAACACAGCTGTCTGATAGATATTTGCCGCTGGGAAAAGGCCACATTAATTTATTTGTGTATCGTGGATAACTGCCCTTGTGCTAGTAAAACAGTAATAAGAAGCTGTGACAGACATAAAATGGCCCACAATGACAAATTTAATTTCTTTTGTCCCACACTGCAAAATATTTGCTAATTCTTGCTCTTAACCAGCATATCAGGGTTTTTATTTTTAAACAGGTTTTTCAGAAGTCTCTCCTGGGACTTGAGAAATTCCACATTGAACTCTTTTTGTGCCAGGCTTCAGGCATGCCCTATGAATGAGTGGAGATTGGGCACATCTGCAAAACTATTGCCCTGTGGTTGGGCTCTAATGGAATTCTAAGACAGATAGTTTCCTTTTGACTCTTTGGGTCTTATACTTCCTCCCACTTCCTGATTTAATCTTGTATTTCCTGATACAGATTACTGGTACTTTTCCACTTGGCTCTTAACCCTCCTTTTCAGCAGCCAGTATTTACTCTTATCATTGCTTTTTCTACTCATATTCTCTCTGTCTCTCTGTCTCTTTCTCTCTGTCTCTTTGTGTGTGTGTGTGTGTTCTTGCTCCACTGTGGACTGCATGCATTCAATTCCCATCTCACTGTGTGTACAGGCAAATCAACAACCAATGTTCTTCTTAGCGATTTATATATTTGGAGGTTTCTAGTTCTTAATGACCAATGCCAAATGGGAACTTGAAACACTGGAACAAGTGTTTGTTTACCTATGTCTCAAGGTTAGTCTGCGCTCAAGGAATTGTTGCATAAAATTGTCCAGGCTAATTCCAGAAATGCTGTGCCACAATGAAATGGAATGAGATTGCTTGGTGTGCTGGTTACCTTTGTCATCAGTATCATTTTCAGATTGGAAAAGGCAGTGCTTCTCTCTAACTTCAACATCCCAAAGGCGGGGAGGAGGAAATGCACTCGGGCTTGCCTGTTGACAGGAAAACGTGGTAGCAGTTTCTCCATGGATTTCCCGTTCTATATCATGAGATTGGGTGCTCTGCCCCTCCCATAGCCACTGAGTTGCCAATAAATTTAACTGGATGAAAAATTATGTTACTAAAAATTATGACACTGAAGCATAGATGATAGAAGATTACTTGGTATTGGGTAGATATCTATTTTTATAAATTGAGATGGGTAGTAAAATGTATGCATACTCATACATACACATAAACCATATATATGCATATATAAATGTATATAATATTGTTAATTAATTACACACAACAACCAAAAAACAACAGAAAACTATCAGAAGCCCCACATTACTGTAATTTGCAATCATTTATGACACAGAGAGTCAATGGTACTTTAAAATTTCTCAATAATATTGATAAATATATTATTTTAAATAATGTATATGTTACAATACAAAATTGAATTAAATTTCAATTAGGCTCAGAATCTTCTCTTAGAAAGCCAAAGCATTCATAACAATCTTTCAAGTTATCTAAGATGTGAGGTTCCCCTGCAATAGAACGTTGATCTGCTTATGAGGACTCATATCCAAAAGTCTTTCTAGTCAGAAGTCTCATGCTAGCTATTTAGATACAGACTTGTGACTTTCTCTGGTTGTTTGAATGTACTAACCTCCCATAGGCTCATAGGGTGTGGCACTACTAGGAGGTGTAGCCTTGTTGGAATAGGTGTGGCATTATTGGAGGAAGTGTTTCTAGGTTTACTTCCTGTTCCTAAGGATCAAGATGTAGGACTCTCAGCTCTTTCTGGAGTACCATGTCTGCCTACACACCTCCCACCATGACAATAATGGACTAAACCTCTGAATGATAAGCCACCCTAGTTAAATGTTTTCCTTAAGAACTGCTGTGATGGTCATGGTGTCTCTTCACAGCAATAGAAAACCTAATAAGACACCTTTTGAGATCTCCATGAGAGCTTCTCTGTGCTACACTCAACATTGTAGTGCCCTTGTGTGACTTATTCTAGAAGTCAGATCTTTCTCGATAAGCCCTATGGCTTTTTGATCTTGGAATGGGTCCCCTTCTATTTAAATTCTAATTTGCATATAATAGGAATAATTCTCACTGTTAATCTCTGGATTTTAGGAATCTCGGATGCCCCCTATCCAATGACTGAGGGTTAACTGGACTACTTTCAGGCCTGGTGCTACACTGATTTCCTTCCGGTCAGTGAATGTAATAACCCTCATAGCTGTGCTCATTTGGGATATAACAACTTCCCCTTCTATAAAATTTACATCGCACAAGTGTTACTGCTTCTGAGAAACGATGAGCTACTTCCACAGTCTTTTCCAGCTCCCAGGAGAGCCTCTCAAGGAGATAATGAAGGCATGTGTCAAAGTTAAGTGAGATTCAACCCCAGGGGGTAAGAGCAGATATAGCCTCTGCAAGTGATGGAAATGACAAAGGCTGAAATACAAGGACACGCTATTGAAGGCACAGGATGAGGAGGATGCTGGCAGGATCCTAGAAAGGGAAGGCATGGACAGGATATTACTTTAGTCAGAAGAAGAAATAATAAGGTAGAAGGTTCTTACTGCCAAGAGAAATTGATGAAGACACTCCTAGATCAGGGAGCATGAGGGTGGCACCCCGGCTTCGCGTTCTTCTGAAGGAATGTTTTGTATGAGCAGTGATTAGACTTTCCACAAGGAAGGCAGGAAGGGTCAAGTGGTAGTAGTTTAACTAACCAAAGATGAAAGATAGAGACGTGAGTGCTATATAACAGTGGTAAATATGTTTCCAAGGATTATTTTAGTTATTTCTAGTGTATTTATTTACCTAGATTGCTAGTTACCACTGAGCAAAGACAATCTTTTGTGTATCTGAAAATATAGCATATATAAAATCTTATTCAAATTCACCAAATAACTAGTACAAATGGAAGGGTGCCTAGGCCTTAGAGGTTTTTAATTTACATTAAGAAATATTTTAATAGATACACATTGAGAAATGCTTGACTATTTGAGGCATTAAAATATCTTTTGTTATTTATTCTTCCTTCATTCCTAGCATACTGTTGAAGTTTGTGATTATCTGGAAGTCATTTCGTATCCTTAAAAAGAAGAATTTAATTTACTGAATCTAAAAGATTAGTTATGTGATACATACAACTTATCATTGCTATTGTTTATGTATAAGAGTGATTTTTGTATAAGCATATTTCCTATAAAGCATTTATACAGAATTATATTGATTTGAGTAGCCTGCAATTAGATCTCTGGGGCTCCAGGAAGAAAATTTGAATTTTTACATGTTGCTGACTAAGTTCCTACAGAACCAGACACATGCACCACCACAGAAGTCCCCTTTTATCATTTTCTTCTTTCTAATCATCTCTGAGAGACATGTTCTCATTTGTGTACATCCTGTGGACCTCTCCTTTCTTACTGTCACTATTCATCCCCAAGGTCAAGGACACATGCTTTCAAATGTGCTTTTTCTGTGCCTTACTGCGGACTTATTTCTTCCTATCTTTGAGGGGCATTTTGGTATTAGGACATGGAAATCCATGGTACTTTGCTTTTGCCTTTCATTTTTAGGCAGTATCTTCTTATGCTGGGCTTGAAGTATGCTCAAAATGGGTCCCAACTCCACATCCTCCTGCCTCTCCCTCCCAAGTCCTGGGTCTGCTATTGACACAGCTTGAAGTTGAATATTTAGACAGAGTAATTTCAAATGCAAATGAACTAGTAGGAACAGAACCTCATTCCTTACCATCCAAGTTGTTGATAACGTATAAGTTCCATGGTGTTAGCACAAGATAGCACCTGAGTTTGAAAGAACAGAAAATGACAGAACTCTCATAATAAAGAGTGTAAAATGAAAAACACATGATAATTAACTGCAAAATAATAAATTATTAATTTTTTAATAAGGACAGTATTGTCTTATATATATATCCTAGGCACAGCAGTGAATGAAGGAATGAAGGGATTTTAAGGCTTAATTGTCAAAACACTAAAGACATGAAATATCAAAAAGTGTTGAACCTGAGAGGAGTGTAAAATTTCTAACGCATTCATTTTAGTGTGTGTGTGTGTGTGTGTGTGTGTGTGTATCTAGACAGAGAGAGAGAAAAAAATTAACTGGCAAAGTTAATATCTGGGAAAGTAACCTGGCTAAAGAGAGGGATTGTGCTTTTTTCTGAATGAAAAAATCCATTCTGAATACTTAATATGTGATGTGGGAGTCCCCTTTTGTATGCTATGAATATGTTTTATCGCCATTGGTTAATAAAGAAGCTACTTTGGCCTATGGCAGGGCAGAATTAAACTAGGTGGGGAGAACTAAACTGAATGTTGGGGAAAAAGAAGGCAGAGTCAGGGAGACACCATGTAGTTAGTTACCAACGGAGAAGGGCACCAGAATCTTACCAGGTAAGCCACAGCCTCGTGTGATACACAGATTAATAGAAATGGGTTAATTTAAGATATAAGAGCCTAGCTAGGAATGTACCTAAGTTATTGGCACAAACAGTGTTGTAATTAATATGTTTCTATGTGATTATTGGGGCCTGGGCAGCCAGAAAACGCATGAACAGTCTCTTTTTACAAATATGATTCTTGATATTGCACTGACTTATTTGTTAAAGTAAATGAGAAACATTTGGAAATTGTTCCAAAATTAAGTTGACTTCACAGAGGCAAATTTGTTCTTCCATGAGTATTCCATGTAAACCCAAGGAAACCCAAGGAAAGGCATTATGAGGCTCTGCTCAGGCAGGCTATCAGTGTTTGTATTCTGAAAGAGTAAGCAAGAGTATTGAAGTAGGTGTTGAAAGTTGCCTTTGCTCAAACCACTTATTTCTCACTTGGGTCCAAAAGGTAGTGGGAAGCAAAACCAAAGTATTTTATTTCTGTCTTTGTCCCTTGCCTGCCTCTTATGCTATGGCTGAAGGTATAGAGATAACTTGTCTTTAATCTTTTCTCTTGAAGCAACTTGGGTTACAAACATAACAGAACCTCAGAGTACAAGTATCATAGGCCAAATAAGGGGAATCATTCATGATGGCAATTCCACTTCTGGGAGTAGAAGAGATCTCACTGTAGTAACCAAACGGATGCCCTCAAGTAATGACACTAACAGAACTTCTTCAGACCAGCTTGTGAGAGCAGCTGAGACAGAATTCAAGCAAGCCACATTGACCAGGACAGTTTGCTCACACTAACCTCACCCTTGCACCCAGTCTTCCCTATTCCCCCTAGAGCTCATGACAGTGCTCCAAAGACATAGTTAGATCCTTTTATTTATATTGCCTTTTGATAAATCCACATCTAATAAATCTCTTCACTCAGTATTTTTTTGTCATTAGTTGGTTTTTGTTTGTTTTTTATACTAAGATGAGTGACCTAAACTAGCCTGTTTGGACTTCTAGAATGCAAGTTTCCTGTTAAAAAACTCCATTAAGAGAGTCACAAATCCAAACTGTAGCACTCCCTTTTGTAACATGACTCTGCATGTCTTTTGTAAGGATATACACTGTGTGGTGACCAGTGTTCCAGGATTTAAATGTAAATAATGACCCAGTGGACCATTTATTAGCTATTTCCTTTTGGACAAGTTAAAGTCTTTAGCAATCAGTAATTTGAACAAACCAGCAAATAAAACATTATCCCAAATAAGTCTTGTGATGCATTGGGTGAAATTAGCATTTAATACAATTCAAATTCTCTGATATTTATACAAGTAAATGTGAAAATTTATTATAACATTGAAAGAGGCTTCATACACTTAAGAGACACAAGTTATTATAACTATTTCAAAGTGCTAACATAAACTCATATTGTAATGTAGGGCAACAAACTCTAACAATCTGGAGGATGATACAGGAGAATTGAGAGTTCAGGCCATCCTAAACTGTATAGCTATCAATCAATATAGATGGAAAATAAATATAGCAACTGATTATCAATCAAGCACAGCCTAAATTTCTTCTTGTAAATATTTCATATATTTGTATGTGAATTTATGCCTGTGTTTGTATCTGAATGTGTTTATGCTTATGTTAGTGAGCACAGGTATACACATGCCAGGTCATGTATGTGGAGGTCAGAGCACCAGTCTAGGTGTTAGTACTCACCTTTCAACTTGATTGAGAGGGTCTGTCATTCCCTGCTGTGTGTAGCTGGCTAGTTGTTCCATCCTACTGGGAATACAGACTTTTACAACTTTTACAACTGCCTCCAGCTTTTACATACATTCTTTGGATCTGAATTTAGGTCCTCATACTTGCATAGGAAGGGTGAATCATCTCCCTAGGCCCTGTCTTTTATTCCTAACATTATCCAATACAATTTTTGATCATAGAGGAAGATTGAGGTTAACCTTCACTTTAATGCATCCTTTGAAAGGAGACATCTTTGTGGTGGATCCTTTGCACCACAAATGTGCCTTGTTGTCTCTCTGTCCTACTCAGGTAATGCAAGTGAGTCATCATCTGAGAGAGTCTAAGAATACCTGTCTCTCTCCTCTTTCCTTCCACCCATTCTCTCTCCCTTCCTCCTCTCTCTTTCCTCTCTTTATTTGACTGTCTCACCCTTCATTTGTTCTCTCTCCCTTTCTCTTCTCTTTCCTCCTCCCTCTCTCCCCTTGTCTTCCTATCATTCTCTTTCCTTTCTCCCTCTCCCTTTCCTCTTTCATCTATCTGTTTGTCTGTCTATCTATTTATCTATCTAATATATCATTTATCTATCTATCTATCTATCATCTCTATCTATCTATTTATCACCTATCTCTATCTATCATCTATCTTTATCTATCACCTATCTCTATCTATCATCTATCTATCTATCATCTATCTCTATCATCTATCTCTATCTATCTATCTATCATCTATCTCTGTCTATCATCTGTCTATCTCTATCTATCTATCTATCTATCTATCTATCTATC
>LOJH01000475.1:45746-57935 GCA_001685095.1 Ellobius talpinus | reverse complement strand
GCCTCCCAAGTGCTGGGATTAAAGGCATGCACCACCACCACCTGGCAAGATTGTAAAGAAGAGCGGTCAATGACAGGGCAGAAACCCAGAGTCTTGAAGTCCTGGTAAAGATGCTGAGGAAGCCCACTGCATCTTCAGGAACTAGTCTAAAAGGAGAGCTCAGGAGACATAGTGTGCATAGAGAGCCAAATGCTGAGGGGAAATGCGTGCACCTGCTTTGAAGGAAATCTGGGTAGCAAGTTTGTCTTCACTGAAGGAAGGGTGAATAGGTGAATAGCAAGTTTGTCTGCATTGAAGAAAGTCCGGGTAACACATGTATCTGTCCTGAAAGAAGTCCAGGTAGCATATACATCTGTACTGAAGGAAGTCCAGGTGGCACCATGGCATGTGAGATCAGGAAACTGACATGCAACATGGAAACATTAAGGACCTTTGCATGGGGTTGACATGTTGCTAGGAATTTGCCATGCGTACGAGGCTTCCACAACATAGAAGTTAAAGAAAAAGGGGGCTTAGAGAAAAAGTCCTTGCATACGGGGCCCTTACGGTGAGACAGGGAAAGGGCAAAATCTGGGTGTGTATGTCAATGCAGACACACACCAAGTTGCTGCAGACTCTCTACCTTAATTCACACCAGTTACACTCCCAGGGAGGAAGGGCTGCTTCTGCTAGGTCTAACTACCAGGGTCTGGCTACAGGGCACTGAACATCTTTATTAGGGGAAAGGAGCCAGATCCTCAGGCACGAAAGATCTTTAAAATCCTGGCTACCTCTGAATATGTTGCCACTGAACGTTTACATTTTTCACCCCATCTTTCACCCATGGCCATGAGGAACCAATCTCTGAGGCATGGAGAACAGGTCTCGGGTGTCTAGGCCTGTCCTTTCCACAGCTCCTATACAGATTGACTATCTCGATGTGACTTTTGGGAGGGGTGGATACAACTTTATGTTTCCTCTTGAGGACAAAGGCTGCTGACTATCCAAAAGTACATTGCCTACTCCTTGTGGACTGTGTATTCTAAAAACACAGAAGTGCTCTTCTGCCTTTGTGAAGAAGGTAAAAGCAAGAAAGTGGATGAAATGGACAAACAGCAGCCTACTTCATATTTGGATATTATATTGTCTTCAGTGAAGTGTGTCTAATGTTCTTGAGCCTTGTGAATAATGAAAAGGGTATCCCCCCATTGAGATCCAAGTAAATACACTGTAATTGGTTTAGAGTGTCTGTAATACTAGTGTTCTCATATTTGAAAACTCTTTTTCTCCAAGTTTCAATAACATGTTCCTGAAAGATGTACTCTCTAAGTAATTCTTTGTCCTCAGAAAGGCACTCCAATCACTTTTCTCAACTGATGCTCTGGCATCCTTCCAAAACTGATTTAGAAGTTATGGCTCACACCCCGTGTCTGCGTCGTCTAACCTTGGCACATCCCTGAGTCCCATGAATAGGGTTAGCAGTTGGGAAGGATGGCTATAAAAAGAGGGAGAGCTGCTTGTATCTAGATCTATTGAGCAAATTGTGCTTTCACGAAAATCCTAGAGAGTCAAAAAGAAATTGTCGTGCTACATACAAGATCTTGGTAACTCGTTGGACCGTTCTCAATACTGAACGCTCAGTAAAGAACTTAAATTATAGGGCGCTTTGTAGTTTTCAAAAACTTCTACATTATCTATATATATTCAATATATAGAATATATATTTTATTAATTTAAGAATCCTGGAAACTATGCAGAGTAAAGATTATTGTTCCCAGCAGACAGATGAAGGTCCCGAGGCATAGAGGGAGTGTGTCCCCAGAGGGCAGATAAAAGCTGCGCTGAGAACAAACCACAGTTCTCAGTACTGAGCTGAGTTCTCTTCCCACTGGACCATGCTACCTGCACAGAAACATTTAGCCATGGGCCATCAACTTCCAGACTGCCTCAGACTACGGCCAGATTGTTCCTTGCACTGGTCACACCAGACCCAAAGAAAAGATTGGTGACTTGGAGGAATGGATTTCCCAGGAGATCTCAGAGAAGTATCCGCTGAGCTGTTGGTAGAGGAGAAACCGCCTCGTCCTCAGCACCCTAATGCTCCAGAGCCAGCACTCATTCGTTTCATTAGTGTGTAATTTCTCTGCTAGCACCGTGGAGTGAGGGTTTGCTTTGCCTACTGTGAGAAAAGGCAACTGAGCTAAATTGGGCCCTCGGGCACACACCCAGCTTTCTCAGAGCCTGTTCTGTTTAGAGGGAGACCTCCCATGCACATCTCCCAGGACAGCTCTCGACAACCATAAGTATACTTGATTTCCTTTAAAACAAGTAACCTAGAAAATGAAATAATGCATATTAGATTAAGCTCTGTCCCATTTGGCTAATTCAGAAGTTAATGGAAGGTCTCTTTCGGTCATTGGTATTGGCAGAGACACATTTAGTAAATTCTCATGGGAACCTCACACAGGTACAGTAACAGCTCTGATCCATAAATTAAGGATGGCATTTAAAAGGAGTTTTTCCTTTCTATGAGATACCATGCAGGTCTCTCTGGACAAAGACCCCACATACCAAACTCCCAAGGCAATACAGAGGATGTGAGGGGGTCTGGGAAGGAGAGAGAGAGAGAGAGAGAGAGAGAGAGAGAGAGAGAGAACTAACAGTTAATTTCTCCACTTTGAGCTTTATGCAGCTCTTTACACACACTTACCTTTGTTAGGCACATCACATATAATGACGGTTTATAATTGTTCTGCAAAGTAAATGCTAACTTGGAAGATCATGTAAGTAAGAAAAGAGTAAATGCAATCCATATCTTTTCTTTAATGGCAGTCTCTATTTTTAAGTTTAAAAAAAAGCCAGAATTAAATTCCTTCCTGGAAACACGCTGTCTAATCATTTCTGTGATGGCCACTTCTGTCAGAGCTGGGGAAGCTCTCCCACTTCCTGTCACTCTTGCAGCAGTGAGTCCCCTTCAGACAAAGAAGAACATGCAGTGGCCTTCACACTTCTTCCTAAACAGACCTTAAGCCAAGCGAGCCTGACAGGGAGAGCACTCAAACTATGAGTGTCTGGGCTGCTTACTTCATAATCCTGTGTCTACATTTACATACAAGTTCTGTGTCAGTATTTTCCCCATGTTTGCTATCAGAATAATGCTAACCTCAGAGAGTAAAGAAGGCAGGTTGTTTTCTTCTTTCTGTATGAATGAGTAGTTTTAAATCAGGGCTCTTGAAGATCCCGAGATTTGTTTTAGAAGTAGCTCTTCTTCTACTTTCACCATTGTATAAAATGAGATTTATTTAACTACTCAATATTCTGGATGGCCACTGTTTTTGTTATTTATTTAGAATTATTCTCAACTTTGCTAATTTATACTTTGCATGAATATTTTTCATTTTGCTGAAGTTTTCAAACTTATAGAAATGTAAGTACAGAGTTCTCTAATTGTGTTTATTCTCAGACTTTTTCTCCCATCCCTAAGCTTTTAACATCTCCATTTTAGTATAAATGACAAGGCTTTATAATTTAATTAAATAAGCAGATAAGCAATTTATGATAGCATACTGCAAACATGTTATATATATATATATATGATTTATTCCATCTATAAATGTACTAAAACAAAATTTAAGATAAAATGTATTTTTCTAACCCCTAGAGATTTATTCCTCAGTCTTGCTACATTTAGGTTTTCAATTTCTTTATTTCTGGTTTTTAATCTTCACTTTCTTCCTCGTGGTTCTATGTTTGTTTAGTTTTTCATTTTGACTTCAGTTCATTTGTAGACATTCTTTCTTAAATTCCTCAAGGAAATGAAGGCTTTTGGGCTAGTCCTTCACCTCGGAGTCCAGCATTGGATGGCCTCCAGGGGTCTTCAGAGCGCTGTTCTCACATTTGTTGTTGCTATAAATTTTGTTTATTGTGAACACTGTAGCCTCCATGCTCTTTGAAGCATAAGTTACAAGAAGACAGGCTCTCTGCATCTGATTCGTACGTGTCCGTAGCTCTCAGGGAGCTTTCAGCTTTGCCTACAGCACACTGGCAAATGATTACCATTGTTTTCAAGAATTTGGGAATAATTTGTACAGCTTGGAAACTAAAAGGAATTGAAGACTTTGAGGAGAATGTGCTAAACATAAAATTTCTGGTAAAATGTAAGAACTCCAAATTCTATTATGTATCTGTCCAAATTACCTTTACCTGTCAGCTGAACACAGCCTAGAATGAGGGAAGATTAGATGGCTGGAGGAGTGACCTAGATTAGAATGGCCTGTCTGCATGTCCTTGGGAGGACATCTTAATTGTTATCTGATACAGAAGAGTCCAGCCCACTGTGGGAGGGCCATCATGAGGCAGGTAGACCTGGGCTGTGTGAAAAAGCTAGCCAGTCCCTCCACGGTTCCTGCTCCAGGTTTCTATTGACTTCCTGTCCTGACTCCTCTCGGAGGTAGGTTGACACCCTTTCCTTCTGTAAGTTGTTCTTGGTCACACATTTGTCACAGCGACAAAGGGTAGATAAACAGTGTCTTTTCAGTAAACAAGAGAGAGATCCCTGCAAGGACAGCAACTGAGAAAATTAGCATTAGAGAAGAAAATAAGAATCAAAAGTCTCTCTTTCCTCTGGCCAATACTTGGATAAACAATGTAAATATTGTTTCAAATTAAATTCTCCAAAGACTGAGTCCCTGGGTGTTTTCTCTAACTTTCCCTAGTTGGGCTTTCCTCCCCACCATTTTTATCACTCTTTCCTTCCTTTTCTCAACCCTTTTCCCTCCTACAACAACGCCAATGGCCACGCCTCGGTGAAAGAAGGCTGACACATTTTGTTGGATTTGTATCTCATTTATGCAAAAGAACATGCTGCATCCAAGCAGCCCTCACTATCAGTCTTCTACTACTGTATTCATCACAGCCTCTCTCTTTCAATTAATGGACTAGACTCTCTCCCTGACTCAGCATGAAGTCTCTATCTTAACAGGATAGTAACAATCCAAACTGTGAAGCAGGTCACCTTCTATCCATCCATATTCGAAAAGGACTGTGGTAAAACATTGGAAGTTAATAGAAATGTGTAATTGTGTTTAAAAAGCTTACAAGAAAAGTTAATAAAAGAAAATAGATTAGTTGTAGCTTGCCAGAGAATCAGATGCTGTGGAAATCACCGCAGCATTTGGAATAGAATGTCCTTGGAAGAGAGGCAGAAGAGCTGAACCCAAGGCTACTTCACCCACAAATTGGCACCGTTTGCCAGCACCTTGCAGATCCCATTGAAGGGGGGTGAATCCCATTTAATAAATAGATGCACGAGCATTAGACAGGGAAGACATGTTTCCCAGGGTGCCTGCGAAAACTCCTTTCACATCACTTGCCCGGTGCTGCCCCCTAAGACTCTACCTCCCAAGCAAAGATCTGCTTGCTGACCTGTGATGTATTTTGATCTCGAGATGTTTAAACTAACTTTTGTGAATTTTCAAGTTTGATCCAGATATCTAAATTCCACACATTTCTCTCCACAGTGTCAGCTTCCCGTGTTCTCTACTGCAGAGCTCCATCAGCCATGAGTGAGTAACAGGGCAGAATGCAGGCTTCTGGAGGGCAGGGGTACCATGTAGCTACATGTGCCAAAGGATTGTTCTATCTCAAGTTTTGGATTACTTTAGTTATTGGAGAAGAATGAGTAAGAATAACAGAAAGTCTGAAAGAGAGAAACTGAAAAACATCAAGGGATACGGACGGCTACCCTACTATGCACTGAGTCCATGGGGAGGAAGCTGAGGGAGGTATCAAAACAAGTATTCCTAGACACCAACTTCCCTAAGATGTCACATCTAGTAGCCATGCTTGCTATAAAAATCCAAGCCTCGCACCTGCATTTTCATTCTTCACAAACTCATTGCTTAACAGCAACTAAAGCCCCCTGAAGAATTCCCTACCCAGGTATCTAGTGGCTTTGCAGAATGAATTGGGCATCTCAGAGGAAACTATATTAGAACCTGAAACTTCCTGTCACAGGATTTTCCCCATAATTCTCTGAATTTTCTCATGTGTGTACACAGTCTACTAATTACTTTAACAATAATGTCAGATTTAGGGATGGTACCATCCTTTCCAAATTTCTCCCATGAACTCATGACAGCTTCCATGTACTTCCAGAGCATCTATAACATATATTTTGCCTCCTTTTCCCACTGAGGAAAACAGAAACATGTAATTCCCATTTCTAAGAAATTTAGCTATTTTTGAAATAGCCAAAAAGCAAACCAAAGTACGTCCAAAGTTATATACTACTTAGAGGCCCCGATGTCTGTCTGCCTTCCCAACCTGCCCTAGCAGATTTTTATTGTTATGGAAAACCAATTTGTTTTGTGGGATTTCTGACATCTTCCTCTTCTGCATTGTTCTCCTGTGTCTGTGCATAGTTAATAAGTAAGAAATCAAATTCCCTGGGAAGCATGTTATCTGAAAGTTACAATCAGTATATGCCACTATGTTTAATATTTTTCTAATTTTTTTTTCATCCTCTTTGTCGATACCTATTTTTAAAAGTCATTATTGCCTTCCAGCTGTCCAAATTTTCTTCTCATTTTTCTCTTGAAAACTGACTTAAAGCAGGAGGTCAATATCTCGGCCATCATTAATTTCACGCCCTCCTCTTCTCATTTATTTCTTGGTCTTTTTTCTCTTGAGGATCACTTTTTTTCCCCTTGAAACATTTATAAAAGACTTTCTTACTCCATTTAACCTCTTTTACTAGCAATATCTCATTTCCCACATTTGTGCTTCTTATCTTTTTTTTCCTAGCTTTAACTTGTTACATCTATTTTTATATAGTCCCTGCCTTCTTCAGCATCAGGCCAACTGTCCTGTTAGACATGGGTCTTGAACAGCCACTGGGAATAATACACTGTATTTTTAGAAGACTCTTGGAGGAAGAGGGGCCCTCTACCCCTGTGTTCAGTCTGGTTCTTCTACTTCCACACTGCACATGGAAGCTTGTGTGCTTTAATTATATTCTAAGACTACTTCTCATCTGTCTACAATAATGAATCTTAATACACGTCCCCATTGCATTGTCTGCCTTAGATTTCCCTCTTAGAAATAGTGTGCCTTATAGTATAGCTATCAATAATCATATTTCCAAAAAGGCAGTGGAAAGGATGGAAATGATGTGTCCTATTAAGGTAAAAATATTTGCATATAGCTGAGGGATTTGAATGCTGGAAGACTCCAGAACCATGATTCAGTGATGTCCCCATATTTCTTAATGGCATTTTATTCTGTTCTTTTGAAATGGCCCTTTTCTCTCTCTGGTCATTTTCTCTCACTGGATGGAAGACTTAGCCACAGAAGCAGTTGTTGCCAGGTAGTTTCTCCTTTGTGAACTGATGTCTTCTATGGCATAATTCATCATCTTCTCTGAGCTTTCAGGGCTGGTGACAATGTTGACTCTCATAATATCTGAATGAAGGCCTTCATAAATATTTTTCTAGGTGATTGATCTATCCTCTAGTTACTTTTCTCACACCTCTTCCCCTCAACAGATAACAGATAGGATTCCATCATCATAACCAGACGTTGTGAAGCAAGTACTAGGAGCCCAGCTCTCCCATTAAATATCCCTGTTATTTCCACAAAACACTTAACCTCCTAGAGCCTCCATTTCCATGTCTGTAATGTGAGGAGGAAAACACCTTTCTGAGGTTCAAGGGATCGGTCAGTGAAGACACACTCAAAAGTGTTCCCTTCTATGAAGCCCTTTGATATCTTTTGTTTTCTCTTTGCTAACTTTTCATAACCAAACCATACATAAGATATTCTATTTTGCTAACCTCTCTTAGCCGAGTGTTTTTCAGACTAATAAACTAACAATTATATGTCTAGGTCGGCTACTGGGTGAGAAACAGCTCATGGCGAATCTGCAGACATTAAAGGGAAGGATCATTTGAGCCACTCCCACCTCTTCTAAACCCTGACTCACTAGCAGCCACAGTTACTACTTTTGTTTAGAAGAGGAGGAGAGACGCTGAAGAAAGAACTAAATGTGGCTCTTTGACATTTAGCTGAATTTATCCCGTTGAGGTAAGGTGTTGGGTCGCCAGTGGGTCTGGAAGGCATTTTGGAAGGAAGAGGGAGACAAATGTGAGTCCAATCGTAAGCAAAGTCTCCTTAGTTCAACATAAAAACAGAAACACTAAGTCAAATCAGATGCTTATACATTTTTTAATCCCATCATAAAACATTTGTTTTGACAGCCTGGTAATGTAAGTAGAAACACCGATAGAAAGAGCCAGCGTCCCTGCCTACTACCTGCGAGTCTAGTCTTTCCTGGGTATAAATAGAAAAAAAAATGTATGTTTATGTAAGGGGAAACCCTGATTTACTAGAACTGATTGCTTCGTAGTCTAATTACTTTTCAAATGGCTGTTCCAAATTAAGATGTCATTGATGGCTTTTGGTGATATATTTCATTTTAAGCAAATTTATTCTATAGTAGAGTACATCATAATGGGAAGCAGACTTCCGACTCTTCCCTCCTCTTTGTAGCCTGATATCTTGACAAGTAAATTAAATTTAGCAGTTAAAATGCTTCCATTAGTAATTTTATTAAGTTAATTAAAGTATCTCTCTTCCTGAATTTTAACTACCTTTCTTTCAGAACAATGTTGATTTCTTTCTCTCTTTCCTTTTTAATTTCATGTCTTTAAAGACTCTGATATGTCACAGGACCAATCAACAAATCCATCAGTATTGCATTCCCATGGCCAAGATGCTACCAATCAAGTCGAGCAATGAGCAAGGTTCTGAAGTTCTTAAAGGGGGTCTGCTTCCAGAGGCAGAACTTGCGTTTTCACATCTTTAAAAGCAGGATGAAGACAGGAGCAGGGATCAAGGAGAAGAATATGCATGCCTTTGAGGCTTGCTGTATTTTCACTATGAACCAGCATCTTCATATCTTCAGGTACACCCTAAGTGGCTCAAGTGCAGTTTAGTTGATAGGTGGAAAGAAAAGCTCCAACTCCTTTATTTAGTGTCCAAGCTGTCCTCTGCAAGACCAAAGTGGTGAAGTACACGCTAAGTGAGTGCTGAGCCCTCTCCAGAGAGTAACTTTTTCTTTTAACTCTCTGCCCTTGCAACTCCCTCCCCCACTCCACTGCCATCCTAATCAAATAAAATTTAGGGGGAAAAAAGGAATAACCTTCTCATGAAAGCTGTAGTGTGGCACAGTGAGTCATACAGTAGTAAATCATTTTATCCATGTATCTTTACTTGCAAATGTTCATTGCAAAGAGTCATTGGTCTGGTTCAAGGCCTCTGGTTTCTACTATACTATCAATGCTGGGCCCTCACTGGGTCCCCTCTTGGATATTCTGTTGTTACCCTGTGTTGTGGAGATCCTGATGCTTTGGGTAAGATTATCCAGGGTTCCAGCAGATCATAGATGGGGTGGATGTTTGTCTAGGTCAACTCTCAACTCTAGTTCTGGGCCTAGGTAGTTGCAGGGTTGGTCAGCCTGCCAGCTCTCCTCCAATAACCACCACCAGGGTAAGCTGGCATTGCCCCAGCTAGTTCACCCTATGCAGCAAGGAGCAAGGGGCAGGCCAGTATTCCTGCTCTTGGGCCCTCAGGATCCACTCACCCACACCTATACCAGACGGGCCAGCTCTACTGTGTTGCCTGGGAGAGGAGCAAGGTGGGGAGATGCATGGCCTATTTTCAGAGTATTGCAGCTGGTAAGGGGCAGAAACAGTTCTCCTGCTCTTATGATCTCAGGGTCAGTTCTCTCACCTGCCATAGGCTATGAGGGGCAGGGAAAAGGCACCCACCCCCATCCACCTCACCATATGACAGATGTGGGTTGGGGCCAGATCTCCCATAGTCATGTTCTCAGGGCCAGTTAGTAGCTTTTTCAAATAACCCGAGCATTTGTAAGACACATGAATTGATACCTAGTTTCTTCATGGACTAGTGCCTGCTTCTTATGGAAGGCTTTCTTAAACCTTAGAGTTACAGAAATTATTTTGGTAGAATAGAAGGAAGCATGGAGTAACTTTTTATTTTTTTATTCCAAAAATGGAAAAAAAATGATTGCCAGAATTAACTAATGTGGGATTTCCCTCTGTAGGCTGTAATTACCATTAATGAATAAAGAAACTGCTTTGGACCTATAGCAGGGAAGAACTTAGATAGGCAGGGAAAGCTAGGCTGAATGCTGGGAGAACAAAGGGTGGAGTCAGAGACATGCCATGGAGCCACTGCCAGAGTCAGACATGCCAAAACTTTGCTGGTAAGTCACTGGAGATGGGTTAAATTAAAATGTGAGAGCTAGCTGATAAGAAGTTAGAGCTAATAGACCAAGAAGTGTTTTAAATAATATAGTTTCTGTGTGATTATTTCAGGTCTAAGCTNATAAAGAAACTGCTTTGGACCTATAGCAGGGAAGAACTTAGATAGGCAGGGAAAGCTAGGCTGAATGCTGGGAGAACAAAGGGTGGAGTCAGAGACATGCCATGGAGCCACTGCCAGAGTCAGACATGCCAAAACTTTGCTGGTAAGTCACTGGAGATGGGTTAAATTAAAATGTGAGAGCTAGCTGATAAGAAGTTAGAGCTAATAGACCAAGAAGTGTTTTAAATAATATAGTTTCTGTGTGATTATTTCAGGTCTAAGCTAGCCAGGCAGCAGGGAACCAAACAATGTGGCTTCCTTATTCAACAATTAACAATGCCACAAACACCAAAAACAGCAGTAACTGTAACAGTGATTGTTCACCATTATGAAGTTTTCTCTCTTATCTAATCAGAACCTCCTCAAGGAAGATTTTTCTAAAGTCTTAATGTCCTAGACATGTCTTAGTTAGGGTTTCTATTGCTGTGAAGATATGCTATGATCACAGCAACACTTATAAAGGAAAACCTTTACTTGAGGGGACTTCTTTTCAGTTTCAGAGGTTCAGTCAATTATTGTCATTGCCAGACATGGCAGCATGCAGGCAGACATGGTGCTAGAGAAGGAGCTGAGGATTCTACATCTTCATCTAAAGACAGCAGGAAATGAACAGTTGCTACTGGGTGTTGCTTGAGCATAGGAGACCTCAAAGCCCACCTTCACAATGACACACTTCCTCCAACAAGAGCATACCCACTCTAACAAAGTCACACCTCCTAAAAGTGCCACTCCTTGTGGGGGCTATTTTCTTCCAAACCACTACAGCATACAGTCAGTGCCTAAATGTTAACTAATTCATGCAAAATGTATGACTTCATTGCTTTGTGCTTGGAAATTAAGTGAATATTTACCTTATATAAATGACTTGAGGTTCTAAAGTAGCTAGTGCTTCTACAATTTTAATACTCAGAGCATCTGCCTCATAGACCTGAACTTCACAAGCTAGGCCATTTAAGAGAAGAGGAAAAAAAACCAAGAACAAACCAACACAGCAACAAAAAGCAAACATAAAGGGAAAGCTTATACCTAAGATACTGTGGAGCCTCTTTTAAAGTATCTCATTGCCAGTGTACTCATTGGGATGTTGGCTTTGTGGGTGAAACTTTCGCATTGGGTGTACCCATGCATTCAGACCTGGAGCGACATCTCATTTATAACTGGGAAAGCCTGTCTGTCACTCATTCAATGAGGAAATAAAGGAAAGCCAAGAATAGGGTTCATGCCAATTACCATTGACACCTCCCATCTCCCCCTCCTGTTTTCTAATAGCACCCGTCTGAATATCTCACTTTGTGAGCACTGACACTCACAGGTTAGTCTCCAACATCTCTCTCTGAATCACCCCCATAGCTCCTGAAATTCTTACCCATTTACCCTCTTCCTCGAGTCTCTCCACAGTCACACTTGGGTACCAACTCCCTGTAAGTCCACAGCTCCTGCCCTTCTGTCCTTTCTGGGAGACTGAAAACCTTTTGTTGTTATATTCTGAGATCATTGCTTTCCTCCTGAGCATAGCTCATCGTAGCTTTTGTTCTTTCTATCCATTCCCCAGTCTTCAGACTTTGTTTTACAAAAGCACAAGGAATAGGAATAAATCTGGAAACTCATAGACCCTCTCTGACAGGATAAAATAGATAAAGCCAAACAATTATTTTTTAGGTCAAAAGAGAATAAAGCATATCTGTTTTTTTCTCTCTGTATCTCTCTATGTCTCTGTGTGTGTCTATGTCTCTCTCTCGTGTGTGTGTGTGTGTGTGTGTG
>LOJH01000475.1:5109-42329 GCA_001685095.1 Ellobius talpinus | reverse complement strand
GTGTGTGTGTGTGTGTGTGTGTGTGTGTGTGTGTGTGTGTGTGTGTGTCTTCCCCAAACTGGGGAGAATGACTGAGGCATATTTAAAAAGGAAAAATATTTTTTGTTTTAAAGTACCAAATTGTGAAAACTATTACCATCGCAAAATTAAAAGGAGGAGCTGAGTCTGGATGTGGGTCAATGTTAGTGTGTTGAAGAAAGCTGGAAGAGTTCATGTACCTGAATTCACTCCATGCTTGTAGGTCTCTGTAGGGAAGAGGACGGACAGACAGCAGACATATGAAATGAGAAGTGAGGCATGAAAGGGGTGTTTGTTTTGGAGAAGACAAGGATTAAAAAGATTTTGTAAAGGGGAGCCATGAGAAAACATATTGGAAACTGGTTTTCATGTTTAATATGTACTGGGCACCCAAATATGTATACTCCCAATGGGGTAGAGAAAAGGGAGCATGCTTTGCCAAGCTAACCCACAGGCAAATCCTAGACAACCCACATGCTAAACCTCCTGCCAGACACAAGTCTATTTGTAAATTACTCCACTTAATTCCCCAGGTCACATTGCCTTTCTCTGCAAGTGGTTTATGACATTCACAATTAGGAGTTTGCTATGAAAATGAATGAACAAGGTATGAAGAAAACTGCTATGATAGTTTAAAGATGAGTCACTTTTGAAACGGGGTTTTGTTTCCCATGTTCTGGATAATGTGTTTGAGAATGTGGTTTCTAGCCTCCCCCATCACCCCATGGTGAAATCAAATTGAATGACTCTCTGCTCTTAGAATGATCACTCATTCACACGTATTCAATAAATGAAGCCCAAACACAGTGAGGCACTTCTGCTAGAGTGTCCCAGAGAGCGAGGCCCTGGTCTCTTCCAGAATGAAGCAGAAACAGAAGTAAAGAAAGCATTTACCCACATCGACTGCGCAGACTGAATAGAAGCCACAGAGGGTTCTGTTTGCTAGACTCTTCCAAGCCCATCACCTCATTGGCTCTTATAGGGAACCGATAACTGATTCATTATTCCTTTTTTAACACTGAATCTAGAACTCAGACTGGCCAGTGATTTCCCAAACTCATTCAGCAATACACAAGCTATCTTCTCTAAGATTCTTGTCCCTTATCTCTCCAGAGCAGAAAAAATGCTTTTAAATAAATACACAACAATATAATTATTAGGTCCATGACCCCAACTTGGCAGTAACTGAAATCATTCAGATGTGTCTTTGGTGATGGTGCAAATAAAGATGAATTTCTTCTCTTCTTTCTGCAACTCTGTGACTTCTACCCTGAACAAAAGGTCATCCCAGTATGACCTTGTTCAAGTTATAGAAATGTATGCAGCCTAAAAGAATATGCACCCAATACAGAGCAAAAATATGTGTAAAAATCAAAATATAAACTTTTACCCTCCATTCAGTTATATATCAGAGAGAGTCATGTGCACGTTGGTTAGAAAGCTGGTAAAGGAAGACTGAGATGGGTATGGTGGGCCAGTGGGAGGCAGGGGCAGGGAGAGAGAAACACAGGAAGAGCGAGAGAGAGGTGAAGGGAAGAAGACAATTTGGTCACAATTTAAAAAGTTTTAAATTTATATGTACAAAATACACTGAAAGTTGGAAACAACACAAAATTCATTTTCCCCTTGAATCTTAGTCTTCTGATTTAAGCAGCCAGAACTGGGAGATAAGAGGTGAATTTATCTGATGTTAGGACTGAGCAGTGTATCATCTAAGAGTCAGGTAGAGGGGACACACCAAACAACAGGATAGCAGATGCCTAGACAAGGTAAAAGATGTAGGGACAACTTCGTTCTAAAACATGGCCTCCAAATGTCCTCCTAAACCAACAAAGACCCATGCTCTCTGGTCGTCACTCCTGCTCTCTTCCCTTGGAATCAAATGTTCTACATTGAGCTTCTGCCTTCACCATCTTCTGACTGACTCTGGGACGTTCAGTGCAGAATAGATGGTAAGAAGGCACAGATTAACAGCACAGACTGGTGCCCTAACTAGCTCCTCTGATTAGTTGATGCTCATGACCTATTCTAGTAAAATATCTAATTATCTTCCCTACTATATTAAAGTGTATCTTTTCTCTGTTTATTTTTGAGTGACTATCAAGTTTGAGGAACTAGTTTTCTTTATTGTAGAATACTGTTTTGTGAGTTGTGAAATTGAGGGAGCCATAATTGAAAGGGTTGATATTTGAGACACTGCTTCTCCCACAGCTCCTAATAAGAAATCCATCCAATCAACTCATCCGGAGTACCAGAGTCTTCATGCCTTTCATTTAAAAACAGAGGCAGAAGTCCCAATTCCGAAGTTGAATTTCCAGAAAGGAAGGTGTCTCTAAACTGTTGCTAATTGCTTTGTGTTTCGAGGTCTGCAGAGATTTATTTCTAGCAATATTTCCCTATACTTTCAAACTTGTTTTTAAAAAATCAAAATAGTATCTTTTTTATGATCCAGGATTTACAGCAACTTTGTATTAAAAGTCATGCTGAGGTCTCTAAGCCATTCCAACTGTTAGAACCAATGGCTTAAGGAAAAAGGTTTTGTTTAGATAGCTCAAGACCTTTGTTGATGATAGAATCCTGGCTTGATGCCTCTATACATCTAAATAATTAGGAAAAATACATTTAAATGAGAAGCAGATGCTGTTTCCAGATTTCTATTTTTACTGTACAGAATAAATAGAACCACCGTTCATCTCTGTGTTTACTCTCTGAATATGGCGCATGCTACATGAATCATTATTTAAAGCATAGGGTGTTCCTTTCACAGAGGTAAAGGAAATAGGGGACCTCTGTGGTACTCGCTCTTCCAAAACACTTTCTGCTCCAAGAAAACTAAATAAGTTTTTCACTCTCCTTTACTCCTTTGTATGCTCTCATGCCTGGTACTAAGCCAGTTACCCAAACAGAATGGGGATACACGCTGCTGAGTGCAAGGATGGCAGGCCCGGCTGCTGATGGGGAGCTTGTACTTGGCAAGAGACTACAAACATACTGCAAATGCTCAGTATTCCTCCTATTAGATGCGAAACCAATTAGCCAGAAACGGCGCCCAAGCTGGGGAGACAGAGAACAGGCCATTGCAGGGTACTGTGAGAAAGGAAGGCAGTTTTCTGAAGCTTCTTTTCCTGTCTCCGTGACAGCACTCAAGCAGGTTGCGATTTCCAGGTTCCTATTTTAGCTGGAAAGTTACATAGTAGGTTCTTCACACAATCCCAGGTGCTTGAGGTGGATGAATGGGGCAGTGACGTAACTAACAGCGAAGGAGTCATCAACTCCAAGATACAGCGGGTACACGTGGCATCATCTCCTCGCTAAGACGGCAGTAGCCAAAGCTACCAAGCCCAAGGAAAATCAATAAACCATGAGACTGCCACAGAGTTTAATGGAATTTAACTGTTTTCTCCTACTCTGCGACTTCCCCATCCAGAGTTCTGCTTCTGCCATTCTTTAAAGATGTCTCTCTGCTCAGTACATCACACCACGTGGCATAGTTTTGGGCACATAAAACCATCAATTAATCAATACTTCTGGACTAACAATATGAATATAATTTAAATTCTTATTAACTGCCTAGAAATAGATACCATCATTAGTGAATTGATGAATAAAAAATTTTAATTAAAATAATAGCTGTGACTTAAGAAGTACCTACCTCCACTAGGCATGGCAACAAGCTTTACTTTGTACCATGTTCAACATCCAAAATAGTATTAGAAAACATGTATTCGTCTCTGTGTCTTACAGACAAACCAGAGGTTCTGTTAAAATGACTTGCCTGAAGTTTAGCCAGTAAATGACAAAACTCTGTCTACTTCGCTCCACACCGACAGATTCTTTGACCACAGCATGATGTTGGCTTCCAAAGTCAGATCCCTGAACGCTTGTTGTCACATAGTTTTCAGCAGACAAATAGAGTATAGAAAGGAAGAGTAATACTTTCAATCAGCTTTTGGAATGTCAGAATCAGGTCTTCCTCAAACATGTAGTGAGTAACTTTTCTTTCAACCGAAACAATAAGCTACGTAAACAATGTTGTCTTTCAGCAGACGAAGGTCTGAAGGGCTCAGCCATCTTCATTGTGTGGCCAGGAAATAAACCAGTGAAAAATTCATCTGCAACATTTGACCTGAACAGAATGTAAAACATTTGAAACAAGTTTTATCCTATAAGCATGCAGATTGATCCTGAAGAAAGTAATGCAATGTTAGAAACAGGAAGACACACCCTAGCACCCTGTTTCCTGCTGTGGCTACTGTAACTGTGATTGTCATCATCATGATAGGCAGAATGGGCTGAGAGATTGCAATACACAAGACAGCAGTAAGAGTATTATGGGCATCTCACTTAAAGTTCTCTAAGAGCAAATATTAAGCCTATTGTGACAGGAGGCACAAGAAGGTAAGTAACATATTCATGGCCAAACAGAAACGAAGCCAGGTCTTTCGGGTGAAAACTGAGTTCATATAGTGTGGATTTGTATATTGTTTATACACACTCTATCTGTAGTCCTGTGGTTTCACTTTATAATGTTCTTTTCATATTCGATACCTTGGTTTGATAATCAGCACTAGACTACAAACAGTAAATTATGAGCCTGAAGGGGGTGGATTTTGCTGATGAGAGATGAATATGTACTACAATTTAAAAGCCTGGCCCAAACACTCGGTATGTTCCTTTCCTTCAAAGTAAGACTACTGACTTTGTTTCTCAAGACACATAAAGAGACTATGAAAATATGTTGTAGTGTTTGTTAATGATGGGTTCTTCTTAGACAGCAGACAGTCTATACTCTGTCACTTGACATGTCCATGGGAAAATTCCAATTAAAATTGATAGAGCTCTCCTTCTACAAGGACAAGGGATATTTTTCTGGCATCACTTTTAGCTTGAACATACTATTTACTGATGAAATCTGAAAATGCAAGACAGCTCCATTCGTGGAATACAAGATGATGGATACAGCTAACTGAACTTTTGCAAACATTTTGTAATTATATTTTATTTATTGAGTGCATGTCCTGGTCCAAGGTTCAAAGTGATGTTCAGTTTGTCCAAATAGGTTCTCTTCTCTGTTCATTATAAATGAAAAGTTATACAAAGGACAAAACTTCATTTGGATACTTAGAGGCCATGTGTTTTTAGGAACTAGCTGACTCAATTCTTCCTGTAGATGGGTATGAACTTGGAGAAGTCATTTAAATTCTTCAAGTCTTCCTTTCATATTATAAGTTGTAGGGCTGGATCTTTCGGGTCTCGAAATCACTGTGGAACTGAAATCAGGGACTCTTTGAGCCTACAAGACTCAGGGCACATGCGTACTAGCACACTGCAAACAGACTCATAAGAACCACGGAAACCATCTCAACAAATTCCTGGGAACTAATTTGACAATGTGACTAAATTATAAATAGCTCTAGTCTTCTAACACATATAAGAAGGTAACAAGATTTTTCAGCTCAGTGCTGCAATGATGGTTATCTTAGGCTTTGGGGATTTTTTTTCTCCATTGTCCTGAAACCTATGCATCAAGGAAGTAGGAGGGAGAAATTCTGTGCGTTCGCTTCTGAAGCTGATAACATCTATATTTGGCATTCTAGAATAACAACATATCCAGCAGCAGCTAAGATATGCATGTCTCAGAACTGAGAAACTTTTAAAATCTCCTTTTAAGCAATGTGGCCACAGAAGGCTCTTAATAATTGATTATAATTGATTTTGACCTTGTCCTAACCGGGGCGAGATGGCAAAGCCAATCATCTTTGTCCAGATGGGGGATGAGAAAGAGCCCCCAGTCCACATCTTTAAAAGCTCCAGACATGAGCAGAAGATAAAATATTTAGTCTGCCAAAGCCTTGACCTCCCAATTCCAGCCAGTTTTGAACTTGAATTGATTTCCGACAGGGCATCTGGGAGATGATTACAACAAAACGCACTAAAGCTGGGCAGCCTTTATTTCAACATCCCAGCAGTTTAACCTGTTAATAACAGCAGTTGTTTTCGATACCAATACCAATTCCTGAAACCAGCATGGAGAGCAGGTAACGGCAGTGCAGTGTCCAGGGCAGTGCTGTAAGGAGACACACAGCAGGCCAGAAAAGGGACTGGCAGAGCTATGTGCCGAAACCCATTCCCAGGGTCTAGCTTTTGGAATCCAATTCCCACTCTACTGTCAAAAGTCACAAACCAAAGAAGTGTGGGGTCAGGAAGGTTGCACGCTGGGAGGTCACTGCAGGTCAGGGGCTCTGGGATCATGTCTGCATTTTGATAGAGCTGAGCTACACTGAGCAATGTACTTTTTATGCCTATGCCTAATATGCTTCGTTTGCAACAGTGCTGTTCATTAAAAGCATAACTTGAACCACATATGTGAATTCAAGGGTAAATGGCAATTTTCTTTTAACCATATTGAAAAAAGTTAAAAGGTAAAATGATGTTTAATATATCATTTCACTTAATAAATTCCAAATGGCAAATTTTCTATATATAATCAATATAAAAGCAATCATATTATATTTTATACTTATTTCTCATTCTAAGACTTTCCAAATGGGTGGATATATTACACTTCTGGAATGTTTAAGTTCATACTAGTTATATTACAAGCACAGAAGCAGTCACATGTAGCAGGTGGGTACCATATTGGAATGCACACATTTGAAAAGTGATCAGGTTGGACAAATCATTGCCACTGTGTTCTCTAACTGTAGGATCCCAGGAGGAATCCAAATGCTATTCCTGGACTTTGCATTTTAATCAGCTCCAAATGGAAAGCAATGTAGCCTGTTGATTGGTGACATGAGGAAGTTATAGATGATTGTACTGTGCTCACAAGTTTGCGCTTAGACTCCACTGAGACTAATGTTGACAAATAATATGGCCTATAAGTCTTATCTTTATCAGTTATTTTATACCAGTTACCCATAAATGGGTGGGTGGCTGCATAAAATTTCATGATATAGCCCAATATTCTTTGATAAATGAAGTGATGATATCATGGTTTCCCAGTACTGTTTATAGAGCATTCACATTGCATATGTGAAATCTTTTAATCATCTAAACCACCCTTTGATGTGGGAATTATTAACCTTATTTAACACACATAAGTCTGAACCTTGAGGAAACTAACACACACAATGCCATCCTTGTGGAAAATACTGTGTGGACCGAAACCAAGGCTTTCCAGACCCTAAGGCCAGACTCTTAACCACCAATTGATGCAGGTTTTACAAACACATAACAGCATTTGATCTTCAGTCTTCCCACTAGAAAGGTCTCCCAAACTCAAGTCAAGACAACGAAAGGCTAATGAAGTTGCTTTCACTTCCAACACCTGGGAAAAAAATCAATAGGATCATACCGAAAGACAGATGTCTAGCACACACATATCTCCCTATTCTTCCAGCTGTGACTCCCTCCCAATCACATAGAAGGCAGAAAGAATGGAAGGCAGGAGGAGGAAGGAATGAAGGATGTATCATCAAGCATTGATGTATTTCAGTAGAGGTCGAGGCTCAATGGACCATTTTTCCTCCCTGAAACATGGGCTGCATAGCCATGATTCAAATTCATATCAGAATATACAGGTCACACTCTCTAGTGACTAAAGGCATCATTTCTAGTTAAATGTTGGGGATACTTCATTTCACCTCGACTATTCCTCTGCTTAGAGAGTTTCCCAAGTGCAAACTTCCACCATCACCAAGTTTTC
The DNA here is from genome assembly GCA_001685095.1 of Ellobius talpinus. NCBI lineage: Eukaryota > Metazoa > Chordata > Mammalia > Rodentia > Cricetidae > Ellobius > Ellobius talpinus. The sequence goes on along the minus strand of LOJH01000475.1, from coordinate 34,603 downwards.
AACAATAAGAGAAGACAGGTTAGTCAGTAGATCTTTTTCAACAGTTTGATACAACATATTAATTTCTTAATGATTCTCTTTCCATTGAGAAGATAGCTAGGCATGGGCAATAGCACGAGATACATGTATTGTTTATAACAGTGGGTGCGTTTTCATGTCTGACAGTATAGAGTTCCAATTGTAAATTTGGGGACTCAACCATTTCTGTTAAAACCAGACTCAAAACCAACCATACTATGAAGACTGGAAAGGTCCCACAGCTGGCCTGCAACTGTGCCCACATCTACAAACATGGTCTACTCATTTGTTTATTATGGATTAACTTTAGGGGTAACTGACATGGCTGCAAAGATACTTTTCTTCAACTTGGATAGTCACATGCTGATACTCAGTGTACACAAGATGATAACAGCTTAGATGTGCTGTGTTCTTTCTGTGTCTAGCTCTGTTCATAAATGACTACTTTTACTTATGTATTCATCTTTCTACAGGTAAACAATTGCATTTGAACTTAACTGGAGAATTTACCTAGGGTCACCATGGGTCCTCAAACTGTTAGAGTTACCTGGTATTTCAAGGATGGTTCTGTGATCAAAGATGACCTGCTTCACTTGTACGTCAGTGTCAACTCAGCCACTTTCCAGAAGCAGACAAGTCCATGCCTCATTTTTTATTTATTTTTCAATTGTATTTTAATTACAATATTTTCAATTTGCCTTGCCTCCTTCCAAAGCCTTCCATATGCCCCTCCTTCAAATTCATGGTATCTTCTTTCATTAACTGCTATTGCATGCATTTGTAAATACATATACATTTGTATATACACATGCATTTGTATTTACATATGTATTCATAAATATAACCTGCGAGTATATATGATGTTACTTCTATGTATGTTTTCAGGGCTGACCTTTTGGTACTAGACAGCAAATTGATGTGCTTTGTCCTGGGGAGGGTCACTTCTGCTCCCAGCATTACTCAATTGGCTGTAGTACTTTGTGTAGAGTTAAGGCCCAGTGGGTTTTACTCTGTCCAGCTTGGCATGTTTGTTGGTCTTCTCTTTATTCAGTTCATGTTTGAAGCCCATGGTTTTTAGTGTAAGACCTTGGCTATGTGCCAAGCCCTGATTTGCTGAGACTTCAAAAGCCTTGCTTGTGCCACAGCTATTGTTACTTTCTCAGCCCAAACGAGTACCATGGTAGAGTCCAGGATCAAAGATGGAAGGAGCTCCACAGCAGTTTAAATGCATGTTAAATTGTCTTTAAACATGGTGAAGGAAAAAGAATCAATTTAAATGCAGGTAGAAGACTAAAGAAGAGATGAAAATTGAAACTTTACGGAAAAGCAAAGAATGAACCAAAATCTAAATTCGGCCTTTGGTTTGAGCCTCAGACGTGAATGAATATCAAGTCATATATTATCACTGCAAAATATTTCTTTCCATGGCATCTTTTGGAAGAAGAGCCACCAACTTTGCATTTTAATGGAGAGCAGTATTTTATTTGAGGTCACAACACTGTTAAAGATTTTTTTTTTACAAAAGGCTGTTGGATGGTGACAATGGCTAATGCTGAATTTTTGCCATGGGAACTTTTATTTTACTGAAACATCAAGATTACAATCAAATGTGTTCATCCTCTGTTGGAGTAATGAGCAATGGTACATCTGAGGGGAAATTCAAAGTGCATCATTTATCTTATCTTCTTTTCAATTAGGCTGAATAAAGCATAAAGTTGGTTCCAAACTACATCAAAGAAACAGGGTGAGTAAATTTATTACGCCACTAGAGTGTTAATCTTGGCAGATGGTAGAAAAATATTTTTAGCATGAAATATGCTAAAGCAGTAAATCTGATCAAGGTGGGTCTCATCAACTGACTTCTCCCCTGTGTGAGGTAAAACTCTCGCAGACAACTTAGCCCTCTTCAGAAGCCTCAGTGGGTATGGCTCGCTATGACCATTGATGAAAAAACAACAGTGATGATCAAACAAAAACCCAGGGGCCAGATAGTTGGTTCAGTGGCTAAGAGTACCTGCTACTATCACAGAAGACTTGAGTTTGGTCCTCGGCACCCATGTTGGACAGCTAACAACTGCCTGCAAATTTTGCTCTAGAGCAATCCAATTCTTCTGGTGATGGTGTGCACCTGAATTCATGGGTATGCCACATGAACACACACACACACACACACACACTAAAAATAAAGAAATAATAAATCTTTTATAAAATAAGGAAACAAACCATACACCCAAGACTTTACATTAAATGTAAAAAAGAAGAAAAAGAGAAAGCAAAAGAGAAATGCAGCTGGACCATTTTGATGCTTTGGAATTTTATGTTTGAAATCAGTCCTACCCCAGAATCTTATCAGTCTTTCATCTGGGAATTTTCCAAGGTAGAAAAATATACAGGTCTCTCTTAGATCAGATCAGTTTAAAGCAGAGGTAAGCATACACAATCACATGTCACAGAGCACTGTTAAGCCAGAACAAGCATCTGAAGAGAGTGTAGTAAAAGGAATCTTTAAAACTGGACTCTCAGGTAGGGGAGACAGCGTAGTCAGGAAAATGTTTGTCACACACGGACCTTATTTTCTGCTTTTGTTGTACATGTGCCACCACACTTGGCTCAAGCCTAAGGAACTCTCCAGCACATATGTAAAAATGTGGGTGCATCAGTACATATCTGTAATTCCACCTCTGGTTGAGCAGAGATAGGCAGATTCCAGGGCCTTACCGGCCAGTCAGTTGAGGTAAACAAGTAAACTAGGCTTAGTGAGAGACTGTTCCCAAAAACAAGATGGGAAACAATCGAGGATGACACTGGACATTGAACTGTTTTCTCCACATGCATGCTCATATGCACATGCATACACATGTATACACATACACATGTGCATGCATCACACACACACATACACACACACACACACACACCATGGACTATAACTCAGGACATGTGAATAAGAGCTCTTGGTTTTGTGAGTACATCTAGTTTCTTTACTCCGTAGTACACAGCTGCTAGGACCAAGCAGATAGAACCAGCTGTTCCTTCAGAATAGATAGTATATGATGCTCAAAAATTCTGCTTTCAAAAAGATGAGTAAAAATGAAGACTAAAAAATAACAGAGTGAAAAACATTGATGTGTTGTAGATATCTGAGAAGTAGCTGAATTAGATATTTTCTAGTCTGACTATAAACTATATACTTTTTAGCCATCTTGAATTTTACTACTGCTCAGATCTTAGAGACCTGATATGTTAAAATAGATCAGAATTGGGGTGAGTCCATGGTCAAGACACAAGAAATTCATGCCCACGTCTGCCACTTTTCACATGCCCAACCTTCCACATGACTGAGCTCATTATACAACTTTTCTTGGATTTCAATTAATTATCTACAAAATAAAAACCTAGACTCTAGTGTCCCTGCAGAAAAAATAAGTGTGAAGAAGAAGGAATGAATCAGAACCATTAGAACAAGTTGTGTTTGAGTTAGACAACAACAAACAGGACCCAGTGACTCAGGAGTCTAGGCAGTCCTCTTAATTAATCCTGGCAATATATCAAATCACTTGAATTATGCCTTGTTCATTGACTTGAATTAAAAAAAAAACAAGATGCCAAATGTTGAAGAAATGTAGTCTGAACAAATTAGAAGAATTTATCATGAGTGGTCTCATAATAGATGTAGGAGTTGAAAATTAATTCAAGTTGAGGTGGAAGTAATGGATAAGAGGAGTCAGTGGAGATGTCAGATAAATCAGTCCTGTAGCTTTTTTTTTTTACAGCGTTCTCCCTTTCCCAATTTTTGTCACTTGATTCTCTACAACACTAGGGCTGGTGTAGCAGAGATATCCACAAAGTTTTAATGGTATTATGGTAGGACATTGTTGCTGTCCGTGGTGCTGACCTTTTTTTTGATAGTCGGTGCTAGGCTGATTCTCCTGAGTAAGGGTTGCCACGAAATAAAGACCATTTTCCAGGTCACCCAAACAGAACAAGAATGTGAGTTACTTGTGAACAAGATTTTATCATAAAATATTGATAAAGAAGTCTGGGAGGGAGCCACCGCAGGGAATAAACAAAGAAATGTTGATATAATTTGTAAATAATCACAGGTACTACCAATGAAATACTATCAAAATGTGAAACTTGTTCAGGAGAATGTAATGGCTTGCATCCAATGAAACCCACAGAGTCACTCCTTATATAAACAAGCACCGAGGTTGAGCTGTAAAACAGCCATCTAGTAAGATAGCCTATGGACTCTGTTTCACCAAGCAACTTTCATGCCTATTAGCTTCATCCTTTCACTCTTGATGGCTTTTTAAGATCTAGACTGAAACAGGACAAGCAGAACACTGACTGCACATTGTGTGCCACAAATTTCATGGGGCTATGGATCCTGCTTGCTTGTGTGGTAGGATCTAGTTAACCATTGGTATCTTTTAGAGCAAAGATATGAAGGAAACTTTTATAGTATTTTCAAAAGTGCTTACTGAAGAAAGAAGAGGTGGTAGGCTCCTTAGCCCCTTAGTGGGGTTAAGTCTTGATCAGGAATGGAGCCTATGAAAGAGAATGTTTGGAGAACTCCAATTTCTGTTCTCCCATTTTCTGATATTAATATAATCTTTAACAGAACTTCATAGAATTAAGATTGTATGGTATAATCTTCTAGCAGTGCAAGAGCAGGTGGGGTGAGGGAGAGAGGGAGGGAGGGAGAGAGAGAGAGAGAGAGAGATATGGGGTCTCTCCTTTATATTTTTTCTTACCCTTCCTGTCTTGGAGTTTCCACTCACCAGAGCTATAAGACTGTGTGAGGTTGAAGGCTTTAGTCTAGGAGTGTTAGAGTAGTAAGTTGGAGGGACCTTGGGGACATAGAACTGTCACGCCAATCCTGGACTTCATTCCTCCAGATTTTCTTGTCACATAGAAATAAGCACGTATTTTTCATCCAAAGCCACTGCCACTTTATTTTCCGTTACTACCAGCTGAACCTAATCCTAATTAATACACTATTCATCAGCATTTGATGAATGCACAGCAAATACTGCCACATGCATACCCAATCAAGAAAAATAATTAAACAAAAATAATAATCCATTGAGCTTCATGAGCTCCCGTGATTTCTACATGAATCCTCAAATATCGCTAACCATTGCTGTTCATCAAAATAAATAAATTAAAGAGATTTTACAAAATAATTTATTTAAAACATGCTATTTTGAAGGAGCAATTTTCTTTCTCCAAACATTCTCTTCTGTCTGACTTCTGATGTGGGAAATGTGTTTGTGAGCATCACAATAAACTTTGGAAATAGCTGACTGGGACAGGCTTGTAGAGACTACCCTCCAAAAATGAGTTAGCCACCCTTGATTTCTAGGTCTCTCCAAAGAGATTGAAGGTCCTATTTATTGGGGGATAAAGGTGTGCACTCAGAGCTGATTTTTGCACAAAACTTGGTATTTTCATGCAGCATTAGGAATGGCAAGAATCACATTAACTATGCCCCTTATGGAAATTGCTGTGACCCTTATTTCCTGCATTTGGACCAATTGTCAATTGTCTTTGAGTGCAAAGGATAGAAGTGATCTCTGTATGCAGACAAACTGTGTTTCAAAACGGACAGCTAGTTGTGAGCACATTACAGAAAGGGCCAGAGTCCCCTCCAAAGGCCCTTGCTTCCCTCTTCTTATTGCCTAGAAAATGCCAAGAAAGTTTAAAATTAATGGCAACCAATTGAAAAAGAAAAGGAAATCAAAGAAACATTTATTCCCTGAGAAATGGTCCCACTTTTTTTTCACCTATACATAAGGGTATGGACAGTTTTTATCAGTTCCGGGTTTTGTGAAGAGAATGGGGATGAGAAAAAGCATACATATGGTAAGATCATATTTCTAAGCCCCAGCAAAATATTTTCTTATTATTTTAAATATAGAAATACAATACAGGCAGAACCGTATGTTGTCACAAATTCTGTTAGCATTGTTAACTTTAGAATGGGATATTTATGAAAAAATTCAGATTTTAAAAACATATACATGGCTATTGTTATGGTTTTTGTCTCTGGTGGCACAGGCCGGTAAGATTTGCTGAAGGAGGGCAGGGGCCAGCCGGGAGTGGGCATGGCTTGTCTCTTAAAGAGACAAAAACCATAACAGCTATGTTTTCTGCACCACAATAATAAGAACATAATACTTGCTTGTAATATTGTGAGTACTTAATTCCACTGTGTCCAGAAACCTGGCCATGGTCAACAACCTAAGGACTGTAGCTGCAGGGACAAAGAGTGGTGTGAGTGCTGTTGTGCTCAGTGGGTCCCTTTCTAAACACAAACTGAAAAGGAAAGTTGGCTTGGGCTTTGGTCCTCACTCAGACCCTTCATTAATCAGCAGATACTGCTCTCAAACCAATGCTTAATTTGGGGCAAGATTTGATATAGAGGAATTGAGAGCAAATCTGTAGATGACTGAAGTTAGCCATAATCCCACTGTCAAAAAGACAAGGATACCTATTTATCCTACTAATGGGCACTGTTATAATGATCTTTATTTGCATAGGGGACAGAAGCAAATATTATTAGCAAGGCAATGTCACTAACTGAGCAATTTGACCCAAGACAACTCCAAGAGAAGAGATAAAATAAAACAAAAGCTCTCTGATTTGTAACATTTAGGAGAATTTTTTTCTCCCTACCCAGAAACACAGAAATGTTGTGAGGATAAGAGGCAGAGGTAAGCAGAGTAGGTCTGTGGCATACTGTTCAAGTTCAACAGGATAGAAACTACGGTGCTGCCTTCTGTGCCGAAGGCTGATGTTCTGCTCCAAGAAAGCGGTTTCATCGTGTCTGGTTATCTCTCATCTGTCCAACTTTATGCTGTCAGGTGTAAAATTAATTTCACTTACAATCTCTAAAGATGAACAGAGGGAAGCACAGACTTAATACAATTGTTCAGAAATGACTGTTCTCCTTCCTTTTGCTTCCGCTTTTCCTGCTCTTTAAAGAAAAATGGGAACACTGATGAACAATGGGTGAAGATGGCAGAACATCCTGCCACCTCCACTATCATTGCTATCCAGGCAAACCCCTATGCCTGGAAATATGCATATAGGAAAGCGTGAATACTCCCATAATTAAGACTCCATTTACAACCCCAGGCTTGTCATACTATACCACCCATTTAACTTTATTGTGATTGATCTGTGTCAACTTTAACTATACTCACAAGGAAGTCAATAAATAAAGATCAATAGCTTTTTTATTTCTTCAGATTTTTTTATTAGAAAGAATAGATGGGCTAAATAACACCACCAACAGCAGTAACACCGAGGCCGCTTGGTGCTTTCCTTGGTAAAACACTGTATTAAGACAAATCAGATTTAAGCTGGTGAATGGGCTTGCTTCATCATTTGATCTTCCATTAGGCTGCTGTTGACATTCTGAAATGGAAACATTGAAACAAGCAGGGCACATATATATTTGTCACTTCTGAGATAAATTTTCTGTGTGATATACCCAGTGAACCTCTCACTCTCTAACACTGCCAGCTTTTGCATCCCTAGTTTAATGTATTAACTATCTACAAAGACTGAATGGCACTCTGGGGATGAAGAATGTTCCCAATAAGATGGACCAATGAAGAACTCCTTCTTCGAAAGGCGAAGGATGAGTCTCACCATGCTCTGTGGTGATTAAAAGATGTGATAGCTAAGAATTAGGGAATGAAGATATGGATGCACATGGAGGCCCCATGGGCCAGAGATATAGTAGGGCTGAAGAGGGCCCTAATGAACTAGCCATTCTCATTAAGTTGCCCAACTGCAAGGAAATATGAGGTTGAGGTGAGGTAATGAGGATAAGTGACCATGAGGAAAGATTAAGATTGCCTGGGAAATAAGGAATGTATCATAAATGAGGTAACATTTAATACGGAATGACTTGAAAAAAATTGAAAACTAAGATCTACAAGTGTCAGCAGCTATTGAAGGTCAGCTATCCTGGGGAAAACTAGTGTCAGTACTTACCCTTAGACACACACACACACACACCACATGTGTGACCACTGACAACTTGCCTCACATGAGAATGTTGACTTTATGCTACTCGTGGCTGTAATGAATAGGAACAGCCTTCAACCTTCAGCCTGGCTCTTACTGGTCAGAGCTTCTTTGGAGACTGTTTTCACCCAGAAAATGATCATGTCTCCTCTTAACCATATCTCCAATCTCAAAAGAAAAGAATGGGAAACAAATGGAGGGACGTCTATATCTGTATTTCAAATAGCACACTTTCTAAAGTCAGCATGGCATTTGACCCAATCTTGTGTGTATGGCCATCCTGATGGCCAGTAGTGTCCCATTTGAGTCTAGCCCAACTATAGCAACTTCATTTCATAGTAATACTATCTGTGATTTCCTGAGTTTTGAAAGGGGAATTCCCATGTGCTTCGTGACTTTGGTCAGAAACATACTTACTATTTTTTTAATTCTTCCTCTGCTGCCTTCCTTACACGTCCTGAGTAAATTATGATCTCTATTTCATTGGTCATTTCATTCAATTTAATCTAAAAATTAGGTGTCTATATAAAAAGTCTTAATAGAAAAGCAGGAGATATTACTATGCAGCATGAAACTACCACATTTATCAGGAACCTCACCTAACACAAGATGCTGCGCAAAAGTGCAAATATAGACAAATAAATAGAACATTATGACTAAAGAAGTGCACAGAACAGTGAGTCAGAGGTCTTAGGGAGACTGAGGGAGAACACGGAGCATAAAGAACAAGGAGAAACGCAACAGAAGCAAGAGGCAGCAGTGTAGAAGAACAGAATGCAGAGGTAGAAGGATCATCTTGTGCAAAGCGTGAGTGAATGACAAGATAGATTGGGCTTTAAAAACAGTGCTACTCCCTTGACTGACCTGAATGACTTCAGAAGACAGAGAAGATGTGAAGAATAGGGCTCTGTATCCATGATCCTCTGAATTCATGTTGTGGAGGGTTCATCCAGGCTGAGGTGCCCGTGCATGATTGACAGCACAAGGCAGACCCTGAAACCTCACTCCAGGGTGCACAGAACTACTGTGCAGGTTGAGAGTATGGCTTCTTGCACAGTGTTGGTGAGATGTGGACTACTGAGCATTTTGGAAACCAATCTGTCAATACTCATGCAAAAGACTCTTTAATCTCAGTAGTCATTTTCTAGGTCCCCGTCCTGTATAAATCTCAGCACACAAGAATTCAATACAAATACATTTATTGGTCTATTCTCTTAAAGTAGTTTTTTTTAAAGAGAAATAATTACCTACCAAATGTAGAAATAACTGATGTCCACACCAAGCTGCAATTACTTTCATCTAAATCTAAAGAGTGTTCATATTACTAAGTACTCAGAGTACATTTTATTGTCCACACATTCATGCACATGCATACATTCATATGCATAGTTATCATACCTATTGTAAAACAGAGAAATGTAAAGCTACACAGAGGAGAACTCCTTTTCTTCACTTTTGTCTCATTTCATTTCATTCTGCTGAAAATATGTCACTGTGTAACCCAGGTTGGCCTTAAACCTGCAATCTTCCTGTCTGGGTCTCCTGAGGGCTGGTAAGACAGATAGGAGCTACTATGCCTGGCTATCTCCTTCCTATTTGGGGTTTGAGGTCAAGAGTAACAAAAGCTTAGGTGTGTTATGTCTTCCCACATTTATAGGGACCCGAGAGTGTGACAGACATGCTGTTTCCTTTGTGAGCCAGGTGCAGTCAGTGTCTCTACTCACTGACAGGATTTGCTGGCGATGCCTTGGCTTTCACCAGCAGACACAGTTTGGCTCTTTCTAGTAAGCATAAAGTACACAGTTAACGGGAATTTTCCCGACATTTGATAGAGAACATCTTCCACGAGAATATACAGCACGAAAAGTTCGAGAGGATTGCTGGCATGCCCTGGTCTTAAAAAGGGAACGCAGGTGCTAAGGAAATTAAAAATCAAAAGTCTGTAACTGAAATGTCAGGACAGTCTTTTACTGCGGCATTACATGTTCTGGGTAATGTCAGTCTTTTTTGTGTTGTTGACCCTCTCTCTTAACTTTTTAGTTCCCATATATAAACGAAGCATCTCCCTGAAAGAGCTGGATCTATTTGCCCATGGGTTTATGACTCATGTTTATATAGGTTGTAAATCCCTTTCAGGAATTACAAGGATACCTTGCTCTGCTTTTCCTAAGCTGTTTGTTTTTTCTATTACTTTACATATTGTTCTGTGTGTCCAAGATACCAGAGATCTGTGCATTTGGCTCAGCAAATGTCCCCTCTACATTCCCTATATTAATGTTGAATACCACAGTTCATAAACTGTAGCAAAACCAACATTCTACTCCATGTCAGGTTTTTAACCAACTCTGTGACTCAAGTATTTAACCTTGAACAAATATCCAAGGGATTGCTTTCACACAATGAAATATAACTCTGTGAAGGATTAGATTTCTCAGTACCTAAAATTGGGGAAAAAATGAAAAAGAAGAAGAAGAAAGGAAATAAAAGGAATAAAATGTCAATAATTCTCCATGCTAGAAGGTTGCTGGGAGAGTCGACTGGATTTTGGAGATGAAGGTGTCTTTTAAAGTTTCTAAGAGTGTGTGCAATAATTAAAAACAAGTGTTGATTTGATCAGTGCTAATTGTTTTAGTTCATGTCTCTATAATTAATAGTGATGAAAGTAATAGATCATCTTCTCTGAGATCTTAGATTCACATTTATTTAAAAGGTCTTTGATTGATAACATACCAATATCCTGACTGTCCCCAGTCTTCCCATCATCTGGAACTAATTTCCACTGAATTTTCTGATGAAATGACTAGCCCAATGTCACAAATGGACAGGCACTTCAATCCCTAAATTGTACAGTTGGGAAGGGAGTCCAACTTTTCTTTCCACTCTCAAAGACCTTTTTCTGTGCATGTCTTCCTTGGGCTCCTCTTTCCTTGACCACTTCACTCATGTATGGATCTTTTCCTCCATTTCCTTTGCTTCCTTCCAAAGACCATCCATGTGAACTGACTGCATGCATCAAACTTGACCCTTTTAGCCTTTGGATGAAATGGAGAGATCACACAATCACAGAAAGTAAGAACAATCTGGAAGTGAAAACTGTATTAAGCGCTAAGTCTCTTGGCCATCCTTGTCCTAGACAATTCTCCACCAGTCATTTGCTCTTAGACAATGAAACAAAAAGTGTAGCTAACCAATTTTGTTAACTATCACCATAAAAGCCCAATTTCATGACCATTTTTATTATACAGAATAATGTTATTCCTTTATTTTAATTATTTTCAAAATTAGGTCCAAAGGATTTTTCCTTTCTTCAGAGTTAAGGCTCCTTGGAGTATTTTCCTAACTGAAAGAGTTATCTTCCTCTAAATCTCACTGTCCTTAGCCATTAATAGATTTTTAATTGTCTTAGGGTTCTAATTTTTAATTCTCAGGGTTCCAATTTTTTTAGGCAGGCTGGTGAGTCAATGATGATGTTGGGAGGGTCTCACTAAAGGCACTATGTTTTTACTTTACAGGGGGAGTTTGGAAGGCTTTCTGACCTGTGCAAGATCTTGGCTCTGCAGAAAACATCAGGCAAATTTAAGAAGTGGTCGATCAGGCTTGAGGTGTGAGCATCTGACACTGCATCTGTAGTCAGTCCCAGCAGTCAGCACTGACATGAAAAGCAGTTTCTCCAAAGCCATGTAAGGTCATCAGAATTCCATGGCTAACAGTCTTCTGGAAAACATAGTCCCACAGATGAAATATCCAGGGATATGATGAAACCATCTGCCCAGCACAGGCAACTATGCTTGGAAAGTGACAAAGAGTATCATTTTAATTTCCATGGGTTTCCTTACAATCATGATAGTTATAATTGTGCATGACAGAGAGAGTTGTATGCAAATGTTCATGTATTTGCCTATATGTGGGCATATGCACGTGGAGGCCTGAGGTCTATTCCAGGTCTTCCTCAGTTGGTCATCACCTTTTATGAGACAGGTTCTCTCCCGGAAGCTAGAGCTCACTGATTGGCTAGACTAGATGAAACTGAGTTCAAGGGATCATTTTGTCTTGCACCCACAGTGATGGATTTCAGATGCATGCTTCTATGCCTGGCTTGTACAAGGGCACTAAAGACCCGAACTCTGGTACGTTTGCTTTTATGACAGGCCCTTGACTGATTGAGTCATCTTGTTTCTATCATATACAAAATGATGTTTTAAAGTATATATACATTGTGAAATTAGTTACTAATGTGGTAGTAAGACCTCTGAAAATTAAAAATGAAATCACCATACAAGTCAGAAATTCCACTGCCCATTGATTCACAGTAATCATATCAATATGTGGAAGAGAGATTTATAGCGCATGCCTGTTGCAGCAGTACACAATAATTAAGCCAATGAATCAACCCAAGGGATCCCCAGGATAAAGGTAGGGAAAATGTGGGACCCAGACACAGTAGAATACTAGTTAGTCTTAAAATGAATGCAATCTTGTCATTACAAAAACATGGATGAACTGGAATGATATTATGTCAAGTGAAAAAGGTCAGGGGAAGCACAGTTATAATTTTTGAAAGCATAATATTCCACAGGCTCAGAACACAGTTCTAAAATCATACATATTATATATCATAATTCTTTTTTCCAGATGCTACACTTTTCCCAGGGCCATCTAGTTACAAAGCAGCATGGCTTTAAATACATTTTCTACACAGTTCTCCATTCTTCTCCCATGTGTTTCAGAACTAGACATCACCCATGCCTGTGTTCCCTTCAATAATGGGACCTACTACCAAGAGATGTTCCAGTAAACAGGGTCTGAGAAGGCACAACTATCACCTCCAACAACCAACTTAAAGGTTGACCATGCCCTACTTCTCTTGAGAACCGTTTAGGAACCTGCCATTCATAAATATGTCCAACTCCTTTTAAAATCCATTTATATTTTCTGCTGGAATCACCTTTTAGGATAATGAGGTCCCTTATTTTATTACCTCTACATGAATTAGTGTTCTCTTTCATTTGTCCTTAGCTGACCCCCTCATTTGCCCGAGGCTAATGGACCCTTAACCATCCTTAAGTCGTTCATCTAAGATGCCAGAAGATTTAGAACATGATTGAGCCTACAGGTTCAGTGTTCTTCAGCAAACATTAGTAAATGTTGGGTGCGGTTGGTACTGGTTATATGTCATTTTCTACTTGAATTTAGATGACTAATACATTTGGAGGCAAAGGACCAAGCATTGACACTCTCAATAGCCCTGTCCTGGGTTAGCTGTCACCCTGTGCTAAGCATATCTCCTAACCTATCTGCTTGAGTCTCTGTCCATGGGAAGCCCTCAACAAAGTAGCGACTTCAGGAAGGGATAGAGCTTCAGACAATCACTGAGGTTACATAAGGACATAAGTTTAAAGATACCACATTGCAGAAAAAAAATCATAAGGAGGCTGAATTCAGACATGGGAAAAGACGCTAGATCTTCCCTGGGAAGAGGACACGCAGCAATCACAGAATGAGGAGCTAACCTCATTACTGAAACTGGCACATAAAGTCAAGCTGATTTCCAGGCAAGGAACTTTTCTTATCCTTATGAGAAAATCAATATGTATTTTGGCCTGAAGAAAATATTCTCAAACTGCACTGAAGGAAAGCAATAACCTCCGTGTTCTATATGTACCTCATTTACTGAGGTGCAGCAACACACTGAGGGAGACACAAAGGCAGTTAATATTTTCCTGTAGCTGTTTTCGCATTCTACTGGATGTCAGACTCATTTTCTTTGGCAAATCATTGTCTTAATCTTAATGTCTTGTTCTAGCTTCATGAGTCTATGGTCCCTTTTGGTAGTTACAGTGGTTTCCTTTACGGATCTCTATTGATCAGCACAGTTTTGACCTGCTCCATTTCTGAAGTGGGCTGGTTCACCCCTCCTTAAGCAAGCTGGTAGTTCCCTGCTCTCACCATGTTTTATAGACATCTGATTGGCTTAGTGCACTATATCTCAGAAATCCTAGACTCTGGTGATCTTCCTGCTTCAGCCTTCTGAGTAGCCTCTTAGGCTAAACTGCTGGCTAAATATTTGTCTTCACACCCATAGACAAATGCTACTCTCATCCTTAATCAGAAAAACTTCTTTCTGCCGTGACCATCAGTTAATTTGGAGACCCATGTCAAGTCATGTTTCTTAGAATAAGTGAAAGCTTTGTGCTCATCCCTAAACAGAACATTTATTAACCCCACTATAAGGCTCAGAGAATATTGCAGACGAGAAGGCAGATGTAAGAGCCTGAAGATAGGGAGAAAACTTGAAATGCTGTCCTCAGGGCATGACACAGCCATTGCAAACATGCTCTCACAGCATCTGCAGTCATCTGCACAGGATTTGCACAAGTTTGCACCTGTCAGTAGCCATCATGGATCTGCAGAGACTCACAGGGCTCTATTTCCCGCTGCTAGACTACTAATGATCGAGGGATTCTGGAGGACGGATAGGTATTGTCTGCAGTTGTGCACCAAATGCTGAGCCCACTATACTCCTGTGGACACTTCCAAACTTACAACTCCACAGGTTAAAAGAGGGAGTCACTAAACAAAACAGGAATGTGGTGGATGTAAGAAGGGGCCTGTAGGGAAGAAGGAGGAACGACATGGGAGGAGGAAGATAAGCAAGCTGAGGGCAATGGAAAACAATCTATGATACACATGCATGAAATTTTCTGAGAATAAACTTAACCAACAGTCACTATTATTTATATTAAAACTTCAATCTTAAATTTGTCTCCAAATCTTTCTCTTATTTGGAATATGATCATCTGTGCTCTTCACCAGTTTAAAATCACACAGGGATAGAGGGTCAGCAACGTTTCATAACACAGCCATGTGATGAAACAGCTTCTCTTCCCTGAGCCACTAGGGACTCCTAGACCTTGGGAAAAACTATACAATTCATGTCACAGTGCTGCATGGACAGCAAGGAGTATGGTATTCTGCCCACTAAGCGACGACTCCTGGTATTTTAATGGGACCTCTGAAAACCAGTCACTGTACAACAAACATACATATCATTCTAGTTTAATTCTGCTGCTGATTCAAGGTTTTGACTAAAGATAACTTACTGGGGGAAGGGATTATTGGCCTTACACTTCTAGGTTCCAATCCATCATGGATGGAAACCTGGGTATGAAAGCAAGTGGAACTCTAGCAGAAACTATGAAGGAACACTGCTTCCAAGCTCTCTCGCTGCTTTATGATCAGCTAGCTTTCTTACAAAGCTCAGGGCCACCTACCTAAGGATGGTTCTGCCCATAGTGGTCTGGCCCTTCACGCATCAATCATCCATCAAGACAATTTCTCACAAACATGGCCCCAGGCCAGTCTGATCTGGACCATCCCTCAGGTGAAGACTCCCTCAGATCAATCTAGGCTGTGTCAAATTGATAATGGAAGCTCATTAGAATAGCTGCCAGTTTGCCAGCTTCCACTATTAATTGGAGGGAGGCAAAACGAATAGACAAATGTCTTCCCAGCTGACCTAAAGAGGTATCAGGTCCTTGTTCTCTATTTCTGACTGGTCTCTTGTCTTCTGAGTGATGGGAGACTACAATGTGTAACGGGGTTATGCATGCAAGATTGGGGTTCTTTCTGCCAGGGTTGGATTAGGAATAATCAGTCTGAAAAAGAGACTTAACATTGGTTCTACTGACACATCTGTTCTCCCCATCAGCCTCCTCTGAAAGTGAGAATTCTGGCCTAGGGCCTATTTAGCACTGTGGCATACCTACTGTCTGTCTTTCTGTAGTCTTCCTGCCACCACGATCAAAGAACAATATTTTTGAGTATCACTAGTCATATTCTCAAAAGATTAAAACATGTAACTTTGAATTTTCCTTGAAGATCCCCCATGATCCATCTTATTTGTATTTGGTAGTCGGTATTATGCAGCTAGTTCGTCAGTGTAGCGATGAACCGAAAGGTGAAGTCACACCCTTCTGTAGGCCTGTGGAAGTGCCCATTTTTAGGCTTCTGGTTGGGATGTTTGGCTCCCTCTGCCTCCTGTCTGTAATGACACCCACAGGGCTCTGCCCACAGTGCTCTGCCCAAGATTATAAATATTCTTGCTAGAAATGACTCAAACCAACCTTACCCTGTATTAGACACAGCCATGGCTCTGCAGACACATTTAAGCTCCCTCAAACAACAAATTGAAGACCTCATTTCAGTTAGCAGTGAAATCTGTTGAGTGTCCTCACTGGTGATTAAAATATTAAAAAATCTGCCTAAAATGAAGCCTTTATGGATGTTAACCCCCAGGAGTATGAGCACTGTTTATACAGAAAACAGTGTGTCTCAGCCGTTGGTGACACTCAGAAGCATTTGGGACGAACAAGCGCTGAGTCATTTTCAAACTAACCAAGTACTACAGGCAGTTATCACCCCGATACATTATTTATTGCCAGGGCCTCCTGATGCCGGTGCTTACTGAGGAACCCTCCTGTGATATTGAAGGCCAAAGCAGCGCCTCTCCCTAACAACAGTGTTGTATCTTTGGCAACTCGAACAGGGACTCAGAAAATCAATACCACTTCATGAGCCAGGTCTTGGTCTTCTCTTTTTACGAGGATTCTGTCAATGCAAGGGGCCATTACTGTACTTTAAAGGCATGATATAAAATTGCTTTGACAAGATATAAGACACACCGTTTGCAAGAACCTGGTGAGAGTATTTTAGTCAAAGTTAAATAGTTTCATCACGTAATTACTTCTATTGGCAAAGCTCCAGCTGAAAGCACTCTCAGAGGTATGTGTTTTCTGTCATGGGTGGTCAGGGAGAGCCATCTAGGAGGTCTGAGGATAGGATTTGGGTTGTTCTAAACAAGGTCAAACTGTTAAAATGGAGGCAAAGCCTAACATTTGATGCCATTCACAGGGAAACCACAACAGTGTCGATGAGTTATTCTTTCCCCCATCTTTATTTTTTTCCTTCTCCTTCTGAGTGGTGGAAAGTAGCTTTAGTTTTAGAATGGCTATAAAATAGTTTATCCTAATGTGTAGTCTGGTAATTCATTTTCTAAGGACTGTTTAGAATTTATTCAGGGAGAAAAGGAAACCCTGTTGATTTCTCTAACTGATTCCCATTCTATGGCAAAATTTAACTTTTGTGTTTTATGAGGTTTTATGTGTTCCACTCAAACCATTAGCTAATTGTCTCCTCAATATAAAATTTAATCACTTATATAATACCTTAAAAGTCATGACAACTTTGAACCTATTTAAGTTTTCTTTCATTTAAAAATGTGGCTGTTTTATATATACATATGTGTATATATATATACACATATGTATATATAAAATCGGGGGTTGACACTAAGAACAGAAACTCTTTACCTGCTGAGCCTCTGTGAATTGCACAAGAATGAAGACCCCTCCCATAGAAGCTGCTTTGGATTTGCAAAATGGGTGCATGCTAATTCATGAACCCCACTTATATTGCAACTGTTGATTGAGTATGCCCAAGCCCTGCATTTTGCTTCAGTCCCATAAAACCTACTCGACTGCTATGAGATATTGCCAGTTTAACAAAAATTTCAGCAATAACAATGAGAAAGAGGCTTAAAGAACATGCATGTACATCTTGTAAAAAGTTGGCTAGAAACTAATCACATTAGCCTACCATTAGTATTCTAGATGCTCTCCCAAGTCCCTACCAAGGAACACGGCCCATGTCTGCATGGTTAATAAGGACTAGAAGAAAAGTGACGTCACTTCTTCCTACAGACTTCCAATCATGGCATTTTGTAATCACCACATGTATCTATTTTAGAGTTATTAAAATTGCACCATTAATGTATAGGTCTATCATTAGATTCATTGGAGCTAATAATTTGGAGATAAATAGCACTTTTCTTCCTGGGTGCATAACCATGTTCCTGAATGGCCTAATTTATTTTCTCTGAATGCTTTAATTAGGAAGTAGGAAAAGGGCAAAGGTCATTCAACCCCTTTTTGCTCAGGATAGTCTTGACCCATAGATCAGAGACAGTAAACTATAGGCTCTGTGCCTTCTAATTGCAATGGATAACTGATCTTGGCTAGATCTTTAATTGTTAGATGTTGGGCAAAATGTATACATTGTTCCTCATGATACTTTTAGCAACTAGAATAGTAGTTGACATAAATGCTTGGGGAATGAATGAATAAAGAGAAGGATCAATAGATTATCAGTCACTGAGAATGTCTGACATAATTCTACAAACAAGGGCAGTGCAAGGAAAAGCAGGACTATTGACAGACTACACCTCCAAATATGAAGGTGGACGGGTTCCTCATCCAAAGAATTGTCTTTGGTCTTAAGTAGATGTATTGATTCAAATATGGTACTGTAAGTAACAGCTTCAGAGAAATATGGCTCATCAGCATCCCTAATCCAAAAACATCCCAGCCTTTACAGGAATGCAAAAGCATATGTATACAGAAACAAAGCTTTCTTTCCACGGTGAAACACATGTCCGTGATAAAGATGACCCTAGAACATTATTAGGGTAAACTGTGCATTGAGGAGAGACAGTTTTACAATGACGTTGATGACGTTACTGCACTGGCCTTGAGAAAGGCATGACTTTTCATGGTCTTATATTTTCTTTCTGAGTTTTGAAAAGATAAACTATTTGTGTGTTCTATTTTTTGTATGTGCCATGCCTGGCACTGTGCGAATTTCAAGACCCCTACACCCCAAATGTCACTCCAGCAGTGGAAGTAAATTTATTCTAAAATTTCTGGGGCCCAATGGCTTTCCTGTTTTACACAGGACTGTACATGTTTTTTCTCCATATGGTCATTCAGAGATCCAGTTATCATTCAAGTTTTCAGAGTGGGTCTACCAGTTTTGTGTTGACATCATGCCAAAAATCATTTTAAAAAAACTCATACTAAGTCTATAAAACTTATCAGAAATTAAATTTCATCCCTTCTCTTCCTTATCTATTGTCCAGAGTGAGAGTGGGTCAAACTAAGGTCAAGGGAGGCCATGAAAATTTCTGTGTGCCCAAGGAGGGAAGAAAATGATGTGGGAAGCTACTCATCTGACCACCTCTAACTTCCAAAGTAAACTTCTGGCATGGTTCTACACAAATGTACCCAAAGAAAGTAGGTTGGCCCACTATATCAGAGTAGCAGCTCCTCATTTTCAGCATCCTGACTTCAGGAAAACCTGTTCTGTGTTCTAAAACTCCACTGAGAAGACCAAGTCATGAAAGGAAGGGACGACCAATCCTTGGGGTTACCAGGGCCAGGCCACAGATCCAGAGGATTACAAGGTATTTGGATGCTAAAGGAGTAATATTCTCAGTGAGCCATCAAACTCTTTCAAAATCCACTCCCTCCAAGTTCAATTTCTATTTGGCTTCCAACTTTCTTGTCACACCACTTCTCCAGACTGTAGTCATGCAGAATAAGTGTGGTTTTCCAAGTCAGAACACACTGAGCTGTACTTGCCTTTAGCCTGAACCTTTACCTCCTACATCAAAAGTCCTTTGTTTTCTTTCCTCTCTTCCCACTCCTTCTCCAAGCCAACATTCAAATACCCCCTCATGCAAGACTCAAGACCACCTTAGAGTTCTTGGCTGTAATACTTGGGTTTTGCTCTCATGTTGTCTTCCTATTAGCTTCCTCCATGGGCAAGGCCAGAGTTTCTCCCAGTGTCTACTTCAGCCTTTGGAATGCCATCAGAATTGATGTGTTTGCTGCTGAATGCATGAAGAAATGGTGACAAGCAAACGTGACTCTTACGTGAACTATTGGAATTTCTAAGGAAGTTCTGATGCAGGTGACCTGAAACATAAAGGAGAAAATAAATGCAGGTGACTCCAAAATTTAAAAGTGGGGCATTTTTTAAAAATAAATTTTGGTATGACAGAGACTGCTCACTCAGAAACATATGCCTACATCTCTCTGCAGAGCCAAGTGTGGTAATTTTCAATTGCTGTTTAGTGAAGGCGTTTTCATAATTGGGATGAAGTGAGAAACTCCATGAACACTGCCCTAAAAAGTCACCTTTCCACCTGGGCAATGTGATGGCCCAGGCTTTCAAAGGTGTCTGAATGACTTTTTCCCCAGGGACCAAGCAGAAAGGGGATGTGCTTTGTAACACTACAGGGTTACTGACCTTCCATTGTAGCCAATCTGCAAATGTCAAAGCCATGAGCATCTCTAAAGAGAAAACTACTGTTTCAAAACAGATGTTTAAAATAGAGGGCCTTGAGAGCTGGCCTCTTCCTCAGACACTCTTGCCTGCGATTCTGAAAAGCACTAAATACAAAACATGAATCATGCCCCTGCCCCCTTTCCTCTTTAAGAGTAAAAACAGAATGCAGAATGAAGGTTCACTTGTTTTCCCCCAGCTTAAGACTGAAGAGTGAAAAAAGTCCTAGAACAAGAGAAGAAAACAATGGCCTAACATTGGGAGTGGGGCGGGGGAGAAAGAAAGTGGATGTTCTCATGCCATGAGTGGAGGTAATGCCTGCGATTCGAAGAGTCTGGATTTTGGGGGATATCCCATGAGCCGACTGAACTTGATCCATTTGACAGATGGGAAACTCATCATCATCGTCACAGTTGTGACTCTGATTAACTATTGATAAAGCAGAGGGATACTCCCAAAGCAATAGATTTGGAATGCTGTGGTGGAGGGACTCACAGAGCCTAACCGTTGTCAAGTCAACATTCCCAGTCTAAGTGTGTTATGAGGGAATCTTTACCCATCTGAAAGTTTATCTGATTTGTTTATTCATCCAACGGACAACTTTAGATGTCACATTGCAGCAGAGCGCTAAGGATGCGGCCTGTGAAGAAGCGTAAGTACATCAGTGCTTAAAGAATGGAGTGCATGTCAGGGCCAGGAGATACTGACCAGCACTGGGCAGCAAAATCCTCACAGGATCTATACCGGTTTGGGTGAGAACCAAAATTTAGAGATGAGCGAAAGTCAATACATCAACCAATTAATCATTAAAAATGAGTTTTATTCACTGGGGTTCTAGGTTGCAGGACCAGGAGGTCACAGTGGGAAACTGCTCCTAGGAACCTGGAACTGCTCTCTTCTGCTCTAAGTGCATCTTTGCAGAGGAGCCTGGGTTCTGCCCAGTTAGGAAATATGAGACTTTCCCTGCTCCCAGCCTGGATGGAGCTGGGGATGGCAAATGGACTCTCTTTACTTGTGATATGGCAAATGTATTTCCCAGGAGAGGAAGTTAATAAGAGAGAATCATTAAGATGCAAATCCTCTCTGAGGAGGAAACAAATGAATGGGGGGAGAAATGACTAACACAGAGCCATTTCTGCAAGGCAGGGAGAGCAGGGCAGGTAGGGAATTTGGGTTTTGTCCCGCTGCGCAATGCAGACCACATCAGTGCCTCCCTCATACTGGATAGCTGAGTCAGAAGAATCACCCTAGGGCAGGCATTGGCCAGCTTCTACAAAAGCCATAGAATGAATATTTACAAGGACAAAAGCTAGTGACATATACATATGAAACCAATCATTTTTCAGACTCACTTTAAAACAAAATTTTTTAAAACAAGAAAGAAGAGAAAACTACATAGATGACCCGATTCCTCCCAACTGCAGGAGTTCTAGGCACCAGGGACTGATTTCAAGATGCCCAGGGAACTAATCTATGAATGTTTTAGTCCTTTTTCTATAATCCACAGTGGTGCCTGCCTATACTCCAATTCATAGCCCCCCCCGTGTTTCTTATGACATCTCTGCACTATTGACAGTGCAAAATGAATGCGGGGTAAATAGGAATTATATTGTTTAGAGAAAAATGGTGAAAGAAAAATCTGTTCATGTCAATGTTTTTCCAAATATTCTCAGTGCACAGTTGGCTGGAGGTATAGATACGGAGGGATGATGCCCTCAAATGTCCTGTTGTGACCTGAAGAAGCCGTGGACAGGATGTGAATGGATAAGCAAGATTCGTTCTCATGAAATCCGTACAACCATGAGAGAGGACTTCGGAGCCACATTTCAGACCCTTGCCTTGGATGGTCAGTATCTGTGCCCCCAGGACCAGTGACATCAGTATCTCTGGGGAGCCAACTAGCACCTTAAAGTTCCGGCCCCACTCTTGTCTTCCTAGAGCAGAAATGCAGGGTTGGCAGTCAGAGTCTTTTGTTTATTTCAGCAGAGAACCAGCCTCCCTCCATTCCTGCAGCACTCAGTTAAAGGCAAGCTTGCAGGACGGGAGATAGTAAGAGTTTCTCCTTTGACCAAACAGAAAGGAAGCTTCACGATCTCATGCTAACTTCAGAAGATTCTCTGTGTGTTCTCTTGCTTGCCTCGTGGGCAGCTTTTGTGATGCATCAGCTGACATAAATATGGGAGCAATACACTCTGCCTGGGTATGCACTAATCATGGAGAGAATTCCAGAAAATACTAAGAGCAATTCTGGCGAGGGAGAAATTTGTGGAAGAAAAGCTTGGTCTCCTTAATGGAAAACCAATATGCCTTTCTTCAGCAAACGGTGAGCAGTGGATTAAAAGGCATTAAGCTGCCTCCTTTGCCATTTCAAGTATGCATTCAAATTCAAGACAGCATTTAAAATATTAAAATATCCAGTGAGTTTATTACTAGCTCATTTAAAATGGCGACCATGAAAAATTTAGTTTAAGCTACCCAATAAAGACTCAGGGGACGCTTAAAAACACACACACAGATAACTGAATTTTTAAAGGGAGTTCCTCATTAACTTTTCCCCCTCATCTGTTACCATAGCTATTTTCCAGCTGTATAAACAGTCTGGAGAGTATGCCCTGAATGAATTCACCGTTCAGAAAACAACATAATTACAGCCATTCCAGCAAACCGAGTGCCAAAAAAGTTACAAATTAATTGAAGGTTAGCACTGAAAATTAAATCCTAGTCAGCTTGAATTCATCTTTCAGGCTCCTTCCTATAGAATTAAGTAGTGAATTCACTCCATATCATCTTGGTTGACAGAGTTCCAAAGATCAGGTGGACAAATGGCCTTCTAGCCAGCTACCACTTTGCCGTGATCTGATATTGCTAATTTCAAATGGAGCCTGCCAATAGCATCTCACAACATGCTGCCTGTGATTTATGCAAGATGTGGAAGTGTTTCCTCCTCTCCTCTAAGTGTCTACTGCTTGGTAAGATATCAATCAAGTCATCTCACTCTCGACTATTTTGATTGAGGTTGTTGAGAGATATTATCATTTTTTTGTTTTATTGTATCTTTTTCAGACTTGCAAGACATTTGCAAAAATAGTACAAAGGATTCGTGCACAACCTTTATCCAGATTCCCTAAATGTTAGCATATGTCAAGTATTAATTAGTGTTATTAAGATAGTTCAATTATCAAAACTAGGGAGTTAACTTTAAAGTCCAGTCATATAATTGACAGAATTTATCCACTTTCTCCAGTTGTCCCTTGAATGTCCTTTCACTGGTCTAAGATTCCCAACAGTATTATAGCTGGCATTTCTCATTTTTTCTTAATTTCCTCTAGTCTGATGGGAGTATCTAAGGAGGTGCTCCACAGAGCACAGATTGTGGCATGCTCCAAAGAGTCAGAGATGGTACTGGCCTTTCAAACAGCCCCAATTTAATATAAAATCAAAATAAAACCAGAAGATAGACATTAGAAAATACAACGAAGTGGTACATATTTTGAAAAGAAAAGAAATAAATAACATTGTTTAGATTTAGGGGAAAAACGCTTTAATAAAGATGATCTCAACTCAGAAGGTCTTTGCTTCCAAAAAGTAATCATTCATGGCTAAACGAAACATCTGGAGTCTTTATACACACCTTTCAGATCGTCTTTGTGCTCAATGTCTTATTCCCATTACTTAATGGATGATAATCAGCCAGGGTTCAGCATGTCACATATAATAGGGATTTAGGGTCACCTGTGAAGCTCACCTGAGGATTTGGAACAAACAGGCCCTTTTCTGGTGTCACTTCCAGATCCCCTGCTGGCAGTGAAGAACTCACCAAACACATATTAAAGAGAAGTTCAGAGGCTAATTACCATCTGAGGACCTTTCTCTTTTTGGACTGCTTTGAAACAAAATGTATCAGAACATACTATGAAACACTTGACAGAGAATCAGAGGTTTAAGCTCAAGGTATTTCTGCTACCAACTCTTCTCCGTTTACGTCATTTCTTCAGTATAGAATTTCATCCACACAGATCACTCAAATTCACGTTCTGGTGGATTTCTAGGCGCATGAGTTTGAGAGGCCCTTAGAAGTTTACTAACTGACATTTTAAGCACTTGGATTTTCAGCTCACCTAAGCTACCTAGCTTTAGGAGAGCCTTTTGCCCAGAACCTCAACACCCATCCAGCCTCACTTCACAACCTTGATTTCCTAAAGACTGCTCCAAGGCCTGCCTTCCCCCGTTACTTGCAATTGGTCAGTTCATCCATGTCTTCTGAAAGGATGATTCTGAAATGACTCAAAGTGGCCCCAGTCTAGTGTTAGGAGGACCAACTGTCACCCCAGAGAGACTAGCATTGCATATATGTCCATGGGTCACACCAGTATTGTCTTTTGCAGGGCTTTCAAAATTAATAGAATTGGTCTTTATCAGCTACATCATTACCATCTGGCTTCATTTTTATCAAGTATGAAAGCCCAAGAATTTTGGATACTAAAAGTGTGAATCTATATTTACCTATTTTAGACTCCCCTTCATTATATTTGATCTACAGTTGCAGCCTTCTGGTAGCTTTTCGATACTGAAGCAAATGCATGAGTTCTCTACCTTTTTTGCCATCTACTAATCAGAAGAATAAGACATCCTGATCCTTTAGCAAAGCTATCACTTAAAGTAATAGAAATGTGCCCCACTTTCAGAAATACAAGCATAGTCAATTCTGTAAAATTATTTTTTTCTTTTTTTAGTACCACATGTTGTCATGAAATTAAGTGATTTCTAACGTACCTATCTATCATTCACATCCTACCACTTAAGCTCATCAAGACAGTCTTGATTTTACAGAATGTGATGCGGCATACTGGGCTGTCTAGATTGATATCCTCTCTCTTTGGTCAGGAACAGACGGGAGAAACCCAGGTCAACAAGCCTTGACACCAGGCTGGGAAAGTCAGGATGAGTTGTGAACATGTCACATGTCCTACTCAGTGGAGCAAGAGCTCCACCAGTAAGCGAGCTAAACCACCATTACTAAAAACAGCACCCATGTTTCCCTCCTGATCCTGTCTATAGTAGCATCTTTTCCAGTGCTGTGACAAAATATTCCGGCAAAAACAAGGGAGAAAGAGCTCATTTTGTTTCATTGTCTCATAGAGATGGAGTCCATTCTGGTGACGAAGATATGACAATATTCGGGGGGGGTATGGTGGCAGGATCAGCAAGCTAGCTGCTCACATCATATCTACACTTAGGAAACAGACAAAGAGAACACATTTGGGGCCAGCTATAAAACCTCAAAGCCTGCCCTAGTGACATGCTTCCTCTAGTAAGGCTCCACCTGCTAAAGATTCCATGACCTTGCAAACAGCACCAACATCCTGGGACCAAACACAGGGCTTTCCGGGGGACATTCCACATTCAAATAATAAAATATTATTATTATATGATATTATTATTATTATTATTATTATTACCACCAATTTTGGGACAAGGCCAGACTTGGTAGGCCTTGGATGGCCTGGAACTATAGCAATCCTTCTTCCGTCTTCCAAGTACTTTGACACGTCCATCACATTTTATTTCTCTTTTAATTTTAACAGAAGATTTTATGCATACCAGTTTTATTTGATTTCTAGAACACTCTCTTTTCCCTGTGTTATCCTTTTTCATGCATGTGTCTCTTCAGAAGAAGGTCTAACTTTCCTCACCAAGAGCCTGTACTATTGTCTTCAGTTCACAAAATTTTAGGACTCTTTATGAGGTTATATTTACTTCTGAGTGTTAGAAAGACTAAATTTATTTACATTCTTTCGCACTATAAATCATCAACAGTCCACTGACATACCACATTCTCATTTCATGACTAGAAATATAATATATTGAATAAATAACTCTTGTATGTTATATATGACATATAATACATATATACATATATTCACACATACATGCAATACATATAACACCCCCCACACACACGTATAACATTTGTTTACTCATATAATGGACTTTTATTTTAAAAGAAAACCAAAAAAGAAATGTAAAACACTCGTGGTGCACATGTGTGTGCTCTTTGGAAACAAATTATAAGCACTTTGTGAGAATCACCCAAAGGGTGAAAGCAAGAGATGCCTTAGATAATTAGTGCTATGGGGCCGGACTGAATCAACGATCTTAGTGCTAATGCTAATGAATTGTCAGCTAATATTGTTAAGATGATTGTAGATTTTTAATTTAAAAGCACGTTGCCCATGAAAAGTGTAGGATTTCAAATTTCCTGTGCCATCTGGCCTCCTACACACAGTGACAATTTCAGGAAAGTTTAGCAAAATGGATATAAAGACAGACAGGTAGAAAATGGATTCCTTTGTTTTCTATTTCAAAGACTATTTTATTCTCCTCAGAGATCTTTTGAAATTCTGTCTCACTCCTTGCTCAGATTGTGGTAAGTAAGAACTATAGTGTAGTAAATAACTAAATCACAAACAGCATGTACAAATGTGTGATCTACACTTTTAAAAGCAACAGTCACAGTGAATGCCGAACCAGTCCCTTCCTCGCTGGCAGGCCCCATCCCACAAGAATCCAATGAACAGTTCATCACAGTGATGATTTCTGTCTCTAACCCTTATTTCAGGAGTGTCCTTCACCTCTATTAACACATCACTTTCAGGGTGAGCAGATAAAACAAGACCTGGCATGAACTTCATTCTAAAGATAGGGAAACTGAGGTACAAAGTTTCAGCCTTTCTCCCTTCATGGTCATGACCCAGGACTGGTCTCCAGCAGGCCTGATACTTCTCCCCTACCCTCTATCCTCACATCATAACACTGAAGTTGGGGAGTCAAGTGGCAAAATTTGAAAAAGGCCTCAACTATAACAGGAATGCACACACGTGAGTGAGTTGCTTTGTTTGGCATCACCTCACTGATCCGTCTTGCAAACTTTTCTCTTGAAGACATATTGCTTCCTCCCTTGGTGAATGAGGCAGGAGTAGTCTAGAGATGGCTATGCCAGTGAAAGTATTGATTTCAGGATGTCTGTGATCTTTCAACATTTAATATTTGATCTACTTTGTTATGTCTGTGTGGGGAAAACATACCTTCCCTGCTTTGTCATGACAAGACCTGGTGCACTGTTGACCATCTCACAGCCAGCCCTTTCCTTCCTGTACTCTTCTTTGTATGAACACAAACATTGGTATCTTTGGGTCTCCAGATGCTTTCAAGAATCATTTTAAAACCAAGAAGAGAGCTGGCAAGATGGATGGTTTGATGTGTGGTCTGAAGCACCCCCACAAAACAGCTGTGCACAGTTGTAGGAACCTATTATCCTAGCACTGGGGAGGCAGACACAGGCAGATCCCTGGAGTTTGCTGGCCAGCAAGCCTAACTTAATCAGTGAGCTGCAGATTCAATAAGACCCTACCTCAAAAAGTAAGGTAGACAGTGAGTGAAAAACTACCCACTGCACCTTCAAATAAAAATCCTGACTAATCATGCACTTCTCATTATTGTATGCTTTATTCTATTCTCAGCTCAGAACCAACAAGCCACAAATCATGAGTGTCCAGCAAAATCCTTTGTCAATAGTAATTCATCTCTCTGTATTATTGTATTCTTGGCCACCTGACCCAGGAATGGGACTGAGCCACACGACCACACCTCATATGTGTCCCTTCATTTAGCACTAATTATCTGCTATTGTTCGGTAGTTAGAGGACAGAGTCCCCAAGCTGGACTGGGTTTGAGTAAGTCAAGAGCATTCTCCACAGAGGCTGGTCCTTCTGAATTATCACTCTGCCTTTTCCCAAAACATGAAGGATGTGTAGAGGACACATGAAACTTTAGTCAATAAGTCCATTATAATGATTGGCTGAAAACCATAAAATGCATTCATCAAGCCATTGTGTTGCATCTTGTGTTAAATTATGGTGATAAATAGTCCTTTGTCTGTGACGTCACCTACTAATTTTTTCCAAAACCTACTCACCAACACCATTATGCATCACTCATGTGCCTGCCAGCTTGCAAATAAATAAATAAATAAACAAAAATCTCTACATGGGAAAGCAGACAAGATTGTGCTTGACTCTGCAGACACAAACACCGTCTGCTATTTTCATGTCACACTGTGAAACAATTGCTTCTTCAGTTCCCAAAGTTATCTCAAGTGTGCAGTAATTTCCTCAACGCTCAGCTCCGGGGGTTGTAACTCATGTACTTTTAATTGTTTATAATTTACACTGGAACTGGACAGAGTCCATTTGTACTCGTTCTGCTATGTAAGTACTGGATGACATATTTTTGCCACCTTGCTCTGGGTCGAATTTAATCCTATTGACAAGTCTTTAACATAGAAATTTTGTTTGTAATGCCTTAATATTCTCAAGAGCTATGTAAAAAGACATGTGGCAGTTGTTATCAGTATGTTTGGGATTTAGGTCTGATTTTATACAAAATGGTCTCATACAATTAGGCATTTCTTGAGCTCTTTATTCTTAGAAAACACTATTTATTAAAATGAGATTAAGAAAAAGTGGATAGACATTTTAATCTCTGGTCTATATACAATAATCACTTTTAAACACACACATCAACCATGCATCCATCCATGCATGTGTGAGTACGTGCACGTGCATTCATGTGCATGCACGCACACACACGTGCACACACACATACACACACAGACAGACACACATGCACACACACGATGCCTTCAGGTAGCATTCTATCTCACGCATGTATACAAATATCTGATAAATTGTGGTTCCCCTCATCAACAATCAATTGAGAAATATAAATAACCCTATTTTCTCTACTCAGAATCAGAAGAAATGATATACAAAGTAAAACACAGACTGCTCATTGGAATGTCATTCAAAAACATGGAGCTGAAAATGTCTAATTTACTTTTATCTTTAATTCAAAGAATTGGGAGAATTGGTTCTTACTGAGAAACACAATGGAGAGGTCACAGCTTCTGCTTTTTCTCTAGTCCCATATGATATGACTGGCTTACACAGAAGAAATACACAAACACAAATATAAACCACTCAAACTTAAACAAGTTATATTGCACATCCATCTGCTGTGCTTATTTATATATTTTATTTGCTCAAAAATTTACGTTTTTGATAGACACATAGAAACTGTTTGCTAATATGTCCATTGGAGACAAAGATAAAACCAGTTGCAACTAAAGGCATAGCATATCCTGATGTAGGTGGGTCATCTGTCTATGTGTTACTTTCATTGGTTAATGAAGAAA
>LOJH01000474.1:42799-59395 GCA_001685095.1 Ellobius talpinus | reverse complement strand
AGAGAGAGAGAGAGAGAGAGAGAGAGAGAGAGAGAGAGATCCTCAGTGATTCCAAGCGGCTGTGCCACTATCTTTAGCAGCGTTTGTCTTGCCTTAACTACTCTCCTTTAAAGGCATCTCGTTTGCTGTGACATTGTTTACTTTCATTTTGCCTTAATTATGGGACTCTGATAACCACAGAGGAGCGGGGGGACAATATGTGAGGATTTGAGGGTGACTACACGCCAGATCAAGGCAGAGATGTTTGACAGTCATAGAAGTTGTTTCTACAAGTGTTTTCCAATTATTGCCATGTGATTGCCGTCCCCAGCTAGCGAGAGAGAAGAGTCAGCCTCTGCCAGTCATTCATATTTCTCTTATGAGCTGTGCTTTTGAGCAGAAAGGATCTGGGCATGAGATGACATCGCCAGCAGCTCCCCTAAGCCTGGAGGAACTGTAGGTTAAAAGCTGTATGTGTTAAAAGAGCCACACAGTCCTCTTCGTATTACCTGCAGCCAAATGGATTTCTGCATTGATAACTTAATAGTGCTATGGTTAGGCTGAGTGGTCAATCTCAAGGCTTTCCCTTGGCTGAGTGGTACTTAAAGGACTGGTCCTCAGTGGGAATCTGTTACTTCTCTCAAGGGTGGATGAAGAGGGCAGACAGAGCCCATTTATTATACAAACTATAGTACAATCTGAAGAAAACTGTATTTGAGCAGCTGCTATATGGAATGAGCTTCTGGTGTGTGTTTGTGTGTGCGTGTGTGCATACAAGTACTTGTGTGGGGTGTGCACATGTATGTGTGTAGAAGTCAGAAGACAACCTCAGATATCACTAGACATCTCCTCCCACCCTCTTTTGAGGGGTCTCTCATTGGCTAGACTTCACCAAGTAGGCTGGATGAGCTAGTCAGCAAGCCCCCAGGGACCTGTCTGTCTCTGCCTCCCATCTCGCCATCACTGAGATCACAAGTGTGTGACACCCAGATTTCCACATTGGTTCTAGGGGTCCAGACTCGGGTCCTCATGTTTGTGAGGCAAGCGCTTTACTGACTGAGCTTTCTTCCCAGCCTAACCAAAGCGCTATTAAGTTATCAATGTAGAAATCCATTTGGCTGCAGGTAATACGAAGAGGACTGTGTGGCTCTTTTAACACATACAGCTTTTAACCTACAGTTCCTCCAGGCTTAGGGGAGCTGCTGGCGATGTCATCTCATGCCCAGATCCTTTCTGCTCCATTCTTCTTACTGTTTTAGCTGACTGCCTCATGGTTGCAAAACAGCTGCTGTGGCTACTGGTTTTCCCAGAGCAGGGAGCACAGTGTCCTGGCCACAGCTCTCTCCATCAGGATGGCAAAGGTTCCACAGACCGTTTCCCAGCAGAGAAGATGCTCTCTTCATTACCAATGCCCAGGGATGTCACATGGCTGCACCAGTTTTGAAGTTCAGGAAGCTGGAGATTCAGCTGACCGAGTACGATGTCAAACAAAGCAGAGGGGCTTAATTGAAGAAAGGAGAAGGGGTAAGTGCTGATGGGGCCAAGAAACACCAACCCCCAGCCTGTTAGATATCAGACATGAGCGTTTGCTGTCAGGCATCAAATATGAAAATCCAGTCTCCGAAGAGCCAGAGGCATCACGTTCTGTGTGGCATGCCACCTGAAGTGGAAAGACAGGAAATGCAAGGACACCACCTGCTTTGACACACTTGCTTGTTGACCTTCCCTTGAAGGATGTTAGCGGAAGCAAAGTAATATTGGTTTATTTCAGAAAAATGTACTAATGTTTTTCTCTGCTAAAACCCAAACCTTGAAAACAATGGCAGAAAATACAAACATCTGAAATAGAGCTTATTAATTCGCTAGGCAGTCGCAGAATTCAAAGACTGTGCGTGCTTTCGGGCCCGAGGTCGCTAGGGACAGAGATTTGATAATAATTACCGTTCACACTGAAAACAGAACGCAAAGCCTCCAGCAGACTGAGACTTCCTGTGTCCTTTGCTTGAATGTTGCAGGGAGCCAAGACTTGGCTTTCAGATGTTCTCTTTTCTCCCCTTCATGTTCTTCTGCTGGGTACTGCCGTGTGACAAACCACGAATTTCTGTGCTGACTGGAGCCCAGGAGGTGGCTTTCATGGGGATCTCTCATGCTGTTGCTCTGGTATGGAAGCCAGGAATCCTGAACATGGCTTCACCATGGATCTTGGTCTTTGATAGTCTGGTGGCTTGGTTCTGAAGCTGCATTCTAAGGCATCAAGGGGCTGTTAATGGTCTCAGGATCATCTTGAACACTGGAATCTCCTGCCTCTGTCTCTCAAATGCTGGGATTACAGGCATTGCTCTTTCAGACTTTGCTGTGTTCTCTGGGCATAAATGGCAACGGGGCAACATCTAGGAATCCTTGCAGGCTCGCCAGAGAGTCCTGTCTTCCCAAGACTCTGGAAGGCCACGATTAGCAAACAGACCAAGAATGAAGAGGTGGCAAGAGGGCGGATGCCTTCCTGCTGTAAACTAGCAGTTTTCACCATCCCCTGCCTCTGCCCATGTGACTGCTGCTACCTGGAACATCCCTCCTTCCTGTCTTTGCCTGGCAGACTCCCACACTCCCCCAGATGCAGCCCAGCTGGCGGCTTCTTCATGAAGCCCACCTCATCTGCTGGCTCGGGTGCCTCATTCGTCCTCCCCACCCACGTTTTCGTGCCTGTCATCTTGTCTCTACAGAGCCTGTTCCTTCCTGGATTGTGGCCAGGGACTCACTCCTAGCCTGGTGCTAGCAACAAAGCAAAGTCCTTGTACAGAGACTTAGGCAAGGCTGGAAAGTCGGAGTACCTGCTCAGCCATGCCATTGGGTGGCTGCTTTTACTAAGGGCACATGGGAGTTATGTTTGGTGTCTTATACTTCTCTCTGACTCAAAGAAGACAAGTTAAAAATATCAGGCTAGACCATGTAGACTTTTTCAAGGCTGAAGACGGGTAAACTGATATCCGCAAACAATAATAATATCCGCAAACAAAAAAAATAAGCTGTGGCTTATTTTCCTATTATCTAAAAACAAGTGCTTCTGTCTCCTCTCAGATTCCCCACCCTCCCCAACCAGTTTAGAAACCCTGTCCTAGAAGCACTGTTGTGGTCACCCAAACCCAGAGCCTCTCCTTTCCCAGATCTCCCTGGAGCCCAGACATTGTGATTCACACCCTCTGCCCTCTCACTGGGGCCTGCCTAGCCTTGAGGCCGAGGTGGTACACTCCTGTCCTGTTCATTTCCTCTGGTCCAGGGAAGGGGTGAAGTGTTGAGCATCTGTGGTAGGAGCACATGCAGCTATTCTCAGCTCTGGACCAGGCGACGGGAGACACGCAGGGGGATGTGGAGAATAGAGAAACTTTGGGGCAACTCATTCTCCTCTAACTGTCACACTGGCATGGGGTGTGAGCTTTGTTCTTTTCAAGGTGTGAACTGCGGAGAGGTGTTTGTTTTGTTTTTGTTTTTGGCTTAAGATGCACAGAAGGTCAGAGTCTGGGCCAAATTTTTTCCACATACTCATCTTGATTGACTTATGCAAGGTCTGTAGAAACAGTGGGAAAAGTTGCCAGCGTCTGACAACCAGGAAAATATATAAAAATCTATTGTTATGGTGTCCCCAAAATGTACAAGTTTTAGCAAAATTGAGCCTTAATCTCTAATTAGAAATATTTGCTTATTTTTAAGCAAGGATTGACCATTCCTAAGGATAGACGGGAGCCCACCTCTCTCCCTTCATCCTCTGGACCATTCCCAAGGAGAGAAGGGAGTCCACCTCTCTTCCTTTCCTCTGTGAAATTACACCCTGTGTTCCGTCACTGGCATTATCTGCCTGTTCCTGGATAAATTATTCTAAAGGATGTCTCTTGTATGTGCTGATGGACAACTAAGTGCTTTAAAACACTTCATGTGGGGCTGTTAGTGACAAGCCTGGCATAGGAACAGCTTGTATGAGCCTTTCTTTCTTACACAGTTTAAGAGGAATGAGCATCATGCTTAATCATCCCTTTGAAACCGGACTTTCCATCCTTTGATTTATTTAATTAAGCACAGTAGCTCCATTTCATTGAGTATTTACTATGCTTTAAGTGTATTAATTTGCCCATCTCACAGTGCCAATTCTATGAGATAAGAAATTATATTACCCCCATTTTATGAGAGAAACACAGGTCTGACAGCTAGGGAAAAGCCTAGTGGTTGGCTGCAAGCCATTTATTGTAGTCCTAGCTACAGAAGTAAGAAATAGAGGGTGTCGTGCATGTCTACAATTGTGGTTTAACTGTGAGTTGTCAGCTTATGGGTCTGGAAATAGGTCTCCAGCTGGTAGCGCTGTTTGGGAAGGTTGTAAAACCTTTAGGAGGTGGACCATTGCTGGAGAAAGTATGTTACAGGGGGCAGGGGGCTTTGAGGTTTTATAGCTCAGCCCCACTTCCTTCTCTCTCTCTACTTTGGGACTACTTATGCACTGTGCTGAGCAGACCCTGTTCTTCCCCACTGTGATGGACCATGCCCTTCTGGAACTGTGAGCCAATGTGACCCTTCTCCTGTAAGTTGCCTTTGCCAGAGTGTTTTACCACAGCAACAGGAGTAAGACTAAGACAGCCCCTGTAGGTGTGTGCTTGCCTAGGTGAATCTAATGCTGTGGGACAGCTAAAGGATGTTGGAGAGAGTGGAGTGATCTGAAAATGCTCAGATCATTGAGGATTAGGAAATTGTACATTGTGGTTAAAACTATGTAATCAGACAAAGGATAAAAACAGATGGGGAATAAATACAACTAAATGCTTATAATTATTGTCTTAGATGTGGAATTTGGGATGCAAATGATTATTTGATTATACTAAACCCAGATGTACAATGGATTTATGACTATTCTTGCTATGGAAATGACATCCATCAAAACATTTAAGATTACACATAGTTCATAGGTGACAGAGGTAATGTAAATCTGTTTTTGCTGCAGAGTTGGTCTTCCTCTTGACCATGGAAATAGGTTCCAGGCTGGTCTTGGTAGCTCTTTATACTCCAGACATAGATGGGGACACATATCAATTGATATGTGAGGTACCCTCTCCACTCTTCCTGTGGCTTTAGCTGGTGTGCTGGCTAGTTTTATGTCAACTTAACACAAGCTAAAACTCCTACTAGAGCCGAGAACCTCAGTTAAGAAAATGCCTCCAGAAGATCAAGCCATAGGATATTTTAGCCTGTAGGATATTTTATTAATTAATGATTGATAGGGAAGGGCCCTGCCCCAGGCTGGTGGTCCTGATTCACTAAGAAAGCCATCTGGGCAAGCCGGGGAGTATGCCAGTAGGCAACACTCTTCCATGACCTCTGCCTCAGCTTCTGACTCCAGATTCCTGCCCTGTTCGAGTTTATAAACAGAGGCTGCTCTTTTGTTCCCAGCTGCCTAGACCCAAATAATCACACAAAAACTTTATTAATTATAACACTGTTTGACCCTCAACTCAGGCATATTTCTACCTAGCTCCTATCTTAAACTAACCCATTTTTATTCATTTATATTTTACCATGGTGCTGTGGCCCACCAGTAAGGTTCTGGTACATCTTTCAGCAACTACATGGCGTCTCCCTGACTCTGCCTAGTCTCTCTCTCTATATCTCTGCTTGAATTTCCTGCCTGACTTTATTCTGCCCTGCCATAGGCCAAAGCAGCTTCTTTATTAACCAATGGTAATAAAACATATTCACAGCATACAGAGGGGGAATCCCACATCATGAGTTCCTTTCCTGACTTTCTTCAATGACAAACAATGATGAGGAAACATAAGCCTATTAGGCTTTCCTTCCTTCCCAAGTTGTTTTGGTTATGGTGGTCCATCACAGAAATAGTAACTCTAATTAGGACAGAAATTAGTACCGGGAGTCTAGTAGAGCTAGCCATATTGTTTTGGGGAGGATTGTAGAAGGAGTTTGGAATGCTGGGCAAGAAAAGCCATTGAACATTCAAAGCTTAGTGAGCTGTTCCGTGGGAGCTTCGAAGAAAAGTGTTGAGAAAAATGCAGATTATGGAGGCCTGGCTTGTGAAATTCCAGAGGGAAGTCTGAGAGTTATTTAAAGGCTATGAAGATGTTGCATATTTGCTATTCTGAATTAAGGTTCTGTAGTTCTGGTCAACAAGAACTGAAGAGGTGGCCATAATTAACAAGAGGCCAGCACCATGGTAGTGAAGCCCCTGCTTTACTGGGACAATTGATGCTAGTCAGCTGGAGCTGAGAAATTAGTGATGGTTACGAAGAGACAAGCACCATTGAGTTGAAATCTTCTGAGAAGTGTTTCCTGAGACTCAGTATATAGAAACTGTGTTCCAGAGGTGTCCAAGGTTGTACCTTGAGCTGGCAGTCTACCTTGGTAGTGTAAGAATCACATGGGTAGTTGTGGTTTTGAAAGCACAAAGGGATCATGGAGAAAAGCTGGGTTTGGCACACTAAGAGAGGCCAGGAGAGACTACTGGTGAAGGTGTAGCTTCAGCAGTCATGGAAGCTCCATGGCTGAAGGGGCCATGAAGAATGCTTTAGGCATGGCACTATGAGAGAGGCCCATAAAATTGCATCCCAGTTCCTGCAGAAGACCCCAGCATTTTGGATATGCCGGTAC
Source organism: Ellobius talpinus (assembly GCA_001685095.1). Taxonomy (NCBI): domain Eukaryota; kingdom Metazoa; phylum Chordata; class Mammalia; order Rodentia; family Cricetidae; genus Ellobius; species Ellobius talpinus. The sequence goes on along the minus strand of LOJH01000474.1, from coordinate 52,777 downwards.
CATGGGATGACCACCAAGAACAGCCATAATGGTAAAGTGGAGCCAGCGAGAGCCTAGAAGATAAGTGTGTGTGGTGCTGAGGGCTGAGTCAGAGAGGTGGCCCCCACCCCCTTGGAGGAGCCCAGAAGATTGTAAGTGAATTCCAGATAATTAGACATTGGGGTTTGGTTTTGCTTTGTTTGGAATGTTACTATTCCCTGGTTCTTCCCTCTTGAAGTAAGAAAGTATTTAACTTAATTTCGATTTTACAGAAGCCTACAGTTATGAATGAATTTTTAAAGGATATTTTGTAATTTTAAGGACTGGAGGGAAATGGAGTAGCAGGTCTTTCAGTGATATCAACTGAACACAGCATGTCAAGATGCAATAAGAGTAGGCACAAACCCTCATATCAAGGCTGGATGAGATAACCGCTTAGGAGGAAAAGGAGCCCAAGAGCAGGCAAAGGAGTCAGGGATTCTCCCTCACACTGTTTGGAGTCCAACAAAACCCCAACACAAACAACCACAGCATGTATGTAGAGGGTCTAGAGCAGAACCATGCAGGCTCTATGATTGCCACTTAGTCTCTGTGAAATCCTATGAGCGCTGCTTAGCATTTGAAGATGTTTAAAGGTAACTTGAGAGTTCTCTTCTCAGAGTCTTCCTACCTTGCCTTAAATACATGTTCTCTAAATGTGTTTCTTAGCTGCTCAATGCATATTGGTTGGTTGATCTATCTGCAAATAAGTAGTCTTCCTTCTTCCCAATCAGTGTCTAGATTTCAACCCCAACCAATTGAATCAAAGTCAATGGGGATTGGGACCTTGTGCTCATTGTTGATTGCTATCCATACATTGTTCTGATTTGTAGCCAGATCTGACAGTTGAACTTCAATCTTAGTGTAATAATAGATGAGAAGGTATATAGACAAGTTTATCTGTATTTATTTATTAGCCTACCAAGAATTAGGTCTCATCACGGTATGTTTTTCAAACAAAATTTGTTTTTGTTGCCCACCCCTCTTACATATTCCCCCTGGCTCTCTTGTATGTTCCCTCCCGCTCCCCTTTCACTTTCATGTCACAGGGGACCTTTTGCCCCACCCCCAACATCTGCAGGTTATTTCAGCATCAAGCCCATTTTTGGTGTTCTTTGTGATTCTGACTTCATGACACTTCAAGCCAGCTTCACTGATTCACCTCTATACTTCCTGTGTGAGAGTCTGGCACAATAAATAATGTCGAACAAGGCAATGGTTTAGGATTCTGAGCACTGAAGGATAATCTCAGCAATGCCTGCAAGCCACCAAGAGGAGGCTCTGTGCTTCTAAGTACTGAGCCGGGCTCCAAGCAGAACCTGACCCTACCAGAACCCTGTGCTTGGACTTAAAATTTGTAGAATGAAGGGAAAGTAAATTATGGTCGTTCAGTACATTCTTATTCCCCAAACTGTATTTCCTCCCATCTTCTTGTTAATTACTTTCCCTCCAGCTGCTATGACAACCCTTACCATGTACACGCTAAGGACATGATCAGCTGCAGAGGAGCTCATGCAGCAAAGGACTGTCACTGTCTGTTGCTTCATCCCTCCTATGGGACTTGGGAGGAGGTGGCCCTCCACAGAAAGTAGTATTCTTTGTCAACTTGTTTGGTGTAGGTGATGAAAAAGTTGTGTCAAGTCCTCTAAGTGCCCATCTATGACTGTGTGCTTCTGGAAGCACAGTGTCCAATGATGTCATCCTTCTTTGGAAGGTCCCAAGTACTGGGATTAAAGGTGTGCATCACCACGCCTGGCCACAATTTAACTTTTTAAACCTATGAATTACTTCCATATAACTTTTATCGACTAAAGGTTTGTAACTTAATGTCAGACTGGTGTCTGATCCTTCAATCATTATTATTATTGTCTTAAAATTCTTCTTGTTTCCCAAATCACCGGTCTGATAGTTAACAATGGAACAGAATATTTCAAGCTGTGAATGTTCCAGAGAATTCTGAGGCCAAAATTGCCATAAAGCCCAGAAGAAGAAGGAAAGACTTTGCTCTTAGCTCAGAGTTGAACACTGTGTACAAAATATCTTAGGAAGAATTTCAAAGTGAGGGAAAAGGATTTTCTTAACTTTGCCATCTTCCCTGCCGTGGTAAAGCCGGCTCTTCCTTACAGAGCTTCCTGCTGCCTGTGGAGCCCCACCCCCAATTATTACAATCATTCCTGCACCCTCCTCCCCCACTAGAATCTTTCAAAATGTCTCCAAACCCCAATCGGGATATTTGAGTGTCAAGTATACTGTATTTAAGTATCACTTAGAAAGAAAAGCAAAACTTCAACACTTGGAAATGATTGTTGAATTAATGTTTTGGTGAAAAAATCACTCTCTTACATATGCAGCTTAATATCTTTTGTGCACTTTCATCTTCTCCCCTAAAAGAATTTCCGTCGGCACTTACTTTTCTTCCAGTAGCAGCGAAAATCAAGCCAACTGCTCTTTTTTTTGTTGTTGTTATTTCAAATTCATTTATTTTCAGTTGACAGGTAAAGTTCAGCATATCTTATCTTATGTAACATGTTTTGATGTCTATATACATTGTGGAATAGTAAAAGTAGCTAATTAACAAATGCCTTAGCTCTGAAACTTGTCATTTTTGTCCTGAAGGCATTTAGTGTACATTTAGTCTCCACCTCATCACTAAGTCCCCTGTCACTCAGCCAACTGCTTCCATGTCTCCACTCTCTGTGTAATCTTGTGCACACAGCAACCCAGTGCATGATGTCAGAAGATGACTTCCCCAAGAATGAAGAGTTTCAGAAAATCCTAACTATAGTGTCTTCACTGAAAGAAATCAATGAAGACACCCCCACTCCCCAAGGCTGAATTGAATAAAGCAAGCTTGGACTTGTTCCCTGGTGGAAACAGGGTTCCTGGGAGTGTTCTTGAAGCACACAAGGCCACTCAAAGCCTAGATTGCCTTCTTACCACTTCAGCCACACTCCTTTGGTCATTTATGGTCATTAAGGCCAGCCCAATGAAGAGACAGGAGTCACCTGTGAGAGGAGGACTGGACATTTTTACAAGGTACCAAAGGAATGACATGACTGTGAATTATTCATTGTGTTAAGTTCCTGGCTGATCATGGCAGACCACTCTTGGATTCTCAGCTTTTGGAAGGGAGGAGATGGCTATACCATCAGACCCTGATTGAAAAGAAGTAAGCAGGAAAGAAACTGATTAATGTTAGCAAAGTACTTAGACAGATGCCCAATATGGTTGCTGCTCTTTTTCTGTTATTGGTGGTGGTGGTGGTGGTCTTGTCTCTGTAGGCGTTTCTGGAAGTTGAGTATATTTTATTTTGCCTTTTGAAGTGATGTGGGAGGAGAGGAGTGCCTCTTCCGCCTTGACTTTGAAGGTTGCTCTCTGGCAGTATGTGAGGTGATGGAACTAGTCCGTCTGTCCCCACAGATGACCCCATTTAGATCCCGCCTCTGATGTATGCTCCTGGGTTCTCAGGCTTCCAGAGTGTTCTTGCTTGCCTTTTTCTCTATCAGAATACACCTGGATCTTGACTCTTTCCATAATGGCACCAGTTAGAAGAAAAGTAGTCTTAGGAGTTTGGATGTTGTTTTATATTTTTACTATAATGTTACTATTTATTTGCCAAACAAAGCCATGTGTAAACTAACTGTGCTTGCTCACAGCTTCTACACAGCTATAGACTTAGATGAAAATGAAAATGGAGTTTGAACAAAGCAGACTTAATGAGTATAGGGGACTTCAGAAGACAAAACAGCAGGGGTGATCTGATGCTCATTGTACTAAAAACCAGGTCCAGACTCAAATCATAATGGCCTTTGCTGCATCTGTTCCCTAACAGCTTTGCACTGCAGTCCCTCTGCTTCTACATTGGGAAGTGATAGTCTTCAACCTTCCACAGGATGAAAATGTCACTAGCTGTCTGGTCTCTTCCTGTTCCTATGTCTTTAGCCTACTAAAGTTAACATAGTGCCCCTTGGTTTCAAGTAAACTATAAACACAAATGGAGCACTGAAGTCACCTGCAAGGAGTTGGCTATATAATTGAAACTAAAGACCTGGGACCTTATTTGAATGCAGGCTACTAGGACTAGGTGGAATTCAAGAGTCTGCCTTCTACTTTATTCTAATTGCTTAACAAATTAATCAATTAGTTAATATTTTGTGATACTGGACATTGAACCCAGGACCTTATAAATGCTAGGCAAAGTGCTTGACCACTGAATTATAGCCCCAGCCCCAAGATTCTGCATTTTAAACAAGTGCTTGGGTATAGCTATGTTGTTTGTTCAGGGAGGACACCTTGACTGTAAGAATTTGGTGACCCTTCCACCAGAACTGTTTCTTGTGTTGCCAAACTTACCTTGAATCATTTATATAGCCGAAGATGACCTTGAACTCCTGATTCTCTTGCCTTTACCTTTTTAGTGCTGGCATGTGCCATAGCACCTAGGTTTATATAAGCCTGAACTTAGGGCTTCATGTACGGTAGGCAGACATTCTACCAATGTAGCTATACCCACCAGCCTTCTATTGGGATTTTTGAAAGATTAAATACTTAGATGAAATAAACTGATATTTAAATGATCATGTTTGTATATACATTCATGGTTTCCAATTGAAAAATTAGTTGTTAAAAGTCAAGAAGTAGCTGGGCTTTTTGTGAATCCGCCTTTGTAGAACTCAAATCCTGATGCTAAAGATGAAGCATATATGACGTGTAGCTTTTTTTATTTTTTAAGTCTGTTTTACTTTTCAATTAAAAATTTAAAGGAATGGTTGAATAAACAGATGGTGACTAGATGGATGGGTGGATGGACAGATGAAACTTCAGTAGGCAGGCAAGATGACTGGACCTAGGAAAACAAGTCTTTGTCAGCATCTTGGGGAGGCCGCCTTTACCTCTCAGGTGTCTCTGCTTTCTCTGTTTGTTGATGTCTATGCAGCTGACACACGTGCTGTTAAAACACCCTACTGTGTCAGCTCTGCATCTTTTTTCTCTCTACTTCATCAAATGATTTTGGGCCCAAAGAGTTAAAATGAATATATTTGGAACTGATATTTGAATGTATTTTATAATATAATGGTGTATTGATAAGACTGTATGCTAGGCCTTTTTTTCTTTAATCCCAGAGGAAACTATTTTGTAAACAAAGCCTACATCTGGGTAACTCTCTACAGTCGTGTGCTTTCTCTTTAATGAGCCTACTCTCTTGCATCTTCTGATAGAACTTCTCACCAGAAAATTTCTATGAAACTATTTACAAAAACAATTTCTGGCCACATAAATTAAAGAAGTGTTTCTAATTTCAATAATTATCTTCTGACCAATTTTTTAAAAAAAGTCCATCTAAGAAGCAAAGAAAAAACATTTAATGTGTGTTTAAATACTAGAGGTTAAACATTAGTCATTTAAAATTTAGGAATATTTCCTAGAGAGAAAAAGATAATAGTAATAGTGAATAAAATAGCAAAATTAAAAATATAGCAGTAAAAACACAATTCCTATAATTTTAAGAAAATTTAACCTTAGCTAATGAATCCAACTCTACAAATGCTTATGAAAACTGCAAAAAGAAAAAAAAGTAGCGCTTGAACCTTGTCCTCAGGACACTGAACTTGAGAGAGAGAAAACAACAACAACAAAAACCCCAAAAAACTAAAAGCATTTTTAACCGTATAGCTAGGCAAAATGTAAGTTGTAATATAGGGAAGGTACAAACACAGTTTGGGTAAGAAGGGAGGCAGTTGATTGGCAAGAGAAAGAAGCACAGTGGGACAGTCGCAGTTAGGAGGGTCATCCCTGAGCTGCATCTGCACCTGCTTCCCCCTCTGAGCATCCTGGTGCTCTAGAACACAAAGGTGGCTAGACGAGGATGGTTCTTGATTACTCCTTTGCTGTACCCAACTCGTACACAGAGTATCATTACTATCACTGAGGATTCCTAAAAAGAGCTAAATTGTGCACGTGCTCACTAACATTTCAGTCATATCCGTTCTGTTATCAGTTAATAGTTTCTATCTGCCTCTCTCTCTGCTCCTTAGCCCTCAATGCTGCTTCATGGTTTTTTATTCTTACATATCACTCGTCCTTTTATAAATGTCACTGGCCACTTGGGTGTCTGACATTCATTCTCTAGAAGGTGGGTTCAGGGGACTTACAGGAATGAAATGCTCTGAGGTCATGCATTATGAACCCAGTCTATGCTTCTTGCCCGAGGTTCAGTTTGCTGGATATAAAATCCTTGCCTCCTGGTTTAGTTTCTTGGGTATGCCATTTCCTATGTGATAACTCATTGTCAAATTCTGATGATATCCAGTCTACTTCTTAAGACAAGTCATGGTCTCTTTGTGTCCAGAAGCCCAAAGCATTTTCCCCTGTCAATTTATTTTCTTATAACTGGATGGTAGTAGCTTTTAGTTGTTATTCTCACACACGTAGTTTCTTCTTCTATTAGGACACAGTTTTGAACTCTTTCTAACTTCATTTCAGGAATGTGTTCTTTGTTGTTGTTGTACTAAGTTGTTTTGAGTAAAAGCAACAACAACAACAACAACAAAAACTTGTTATATAATTTACTGGAGTCTTATACCAGAAATTTGACTTACGATTCCCAACAGACCAGATGTTTCTGCTGTCTCAGGAGACTACTGATAGGGAGGCCAGAGAGAATTGTTCCATTTGGGCACAGTGGGAAAGGAAGGGTGGCATGGGCAGAAGCATCCAAAATCCTAGTTACAGTACCGATGAGCATTTCAGGGTCAGAAGAGGGGCAAGAACTGTGTGTTAATCAAGTGTTTTGGGCCGAGCTATAGTCTATTTGATCATCATGTTGGGTTCAGTTGGGGGAGGTCCTATTGTTGCTTAGAAAATTGTTGTTGCTTATGATGTTGCCCTGCCTCCTAGAGGAGCAACCTCAGTTCTTGCCATGAGGTATAGGCTGGTCTTAGTGCTTCTCAAATTTGAGATAAGCTGGGAAGGACTCAGAACAGACTCAGGAATGAAATGGGGTCAGTCAGTGACAGTTTGAAGGAACACACGCTATAGTTCCTGGGTTTATGTGTTTCTCTGTTCCTCTTCCTTAGAGACTCTGATTATCTTTATATTTCATCTTATTCTTCACAAATTTTCCTTGTAACTTGCTTTGCCCTTCCACCACCCACCTTCCTCCTATAATCCAGGTTGTACTTGAGCTCCCTAAGGTAACTGTGTCACCATCCTGGTTTATATGGTGCTGGGAATTGGACCTAGAACTCTGTGCATGCTGGACAGGTGGTTTTCCAGCTGAGCTACATCCCTAGACTCAAACTTCTTTCTTTCTCTTGCCTTTTGGAAATTCACATCACTCCCTTCTTTCTTTTTTTTCCTCTCTTTTTTTTTCTTTTGGTTTTTCGAGACAAGATTTCCATGTAACTTTGGGGCCTGTCCTGAAACTAGCTCTTGCAGAGCAGGCTGGCCTCAAACTTACAGAGATCTGCCTGCCTCTGCCTCCCAGCAGTGCTGGAATCAAAGGTGTGCACCACCACCGCCCAGCTCACTCCCTTCTTTTTATATGAAGGATCCAGATACTGTCCTTTTGTAAGCTATTTCTGGTTAGGCCTTTATTTCTAAAATTTTTGATTCTCTCTTAAATTCTTCGTTTATGCATTGTTCTCTAGTTCTGATATATGTTGCTCTCTCACACTGTGTGTGTGCATGTGTGCGTGTGTGTGTGTTATGTTTTCTTGGTGTCTTTGGCAAATTTGTAAATTGTATGTTGTGATCTGGTACCCAAGCTGAGAATCCTGGTTCATTTTTACCATCTATATTGATCCTGTATTCTTTTCATAGTCATCTTGATCTTCATGAGACATTGATAATGCCATCTTTTTTTTATCATGGTGATATTTTGGAAGGTATGATCTTCTTGCTTTTCTGTTGCTCATTGTCCTGAAGCTTTGGAAGGAGATTTGGGTTTATGATTCTTTTTAAGTCCACAGTGTTCTCTTCTCTATGGTTTTTGTGCAGTGTTAACGATGTAACTTTTTGTGTAAAATTTTCTGGTTCCTTTGTCCTTTTCTACCGCTACTGTGATTTTCTCTTTTTCGTCTTTGTTTTCACTCATCTTTGATTTTTCTACCAGTAATTTTTCTCCAGGGACCTTGTGAGGGAAAGAGGGGTGGGTTTCAGAACTTCCCACCATACTGCTACTTGTGATTTGTCCTTGCCTGATGTCCTTTGTTGTTCATGGGACATATCTTGCTACTTGAGTTACTTGTAAATTTTATTTACAATTTTTCTTCATTTCTATTGCTCTATTTACTTATATGTAGGGATTTTTATGAATAAAATAATATATTGTTGCTACTTCTGCCTTCTTCTTAGACTTTCTCAGGGGTATATGTGCATGTGTGTGTGTGTGTGCCTGTGTGTACTATAGAGGAGAGGTTGGTGTTGAGTGTCTTCCTCAGTCTTCTCTACCTTATTATATTTTTAGGCATGATCTCTTACTGAACCTGCGGCTTTCCAGTTAGCTAGACTGTCTGGAAAGCAAGTCCCCAGGAATCTCCCCTTCTCTTCAGTGCTTGGATCACAGACACACTGTCCCATTTTGCTTTTTATGTGGGATCTTAATTCAGGTCACACGCTGACATGGCAAGCACTTTACCTCAGAATTCCTCAGCTTTTAAAATGATGATGATGAAGCTGTGCACTCGAGAGATGCATTTGGAGTGTATCTTGTCTGACCTTGTTTAACCTACCTCATATAGACATTACACACCAAATGCATCTCTTAAGTGGAGCTACGACAAGAAAAATTATAATTATAAAGAATAATAAAAAACAGCTAGCTTCTAAAATGGGAAAGATTGTATTGGAGAAATGAGGAGATTTGTATTTTTTTCTTACCTAGGGCAGCATAAGAACATCACAGAAGTAAATGTGACTTGAGCCAAGGCAGGTTGACCAGCCTAGCCTGGGGGGGGCACATGATCTGCTTACTTCTTCAGCAAGTAAAGACATTTATGTACAGTGTCTTGTGGTGGCCAGATATTGTCTTAAAGAACATTCAAAAATACTTAGTCAAGACTTCACTTACTCTTATGACATGACCAAGTACACAGTTACCCACAGAGGATCTGAGTGTGGAAGGGGTAAAGAGGTACAATGAGTACTGAGCCGCAGCCCGAGTGTCTCTGACAGCCAGCCCCAGTTCTTCCCCCTTGGCATTCTGCCTCACCACTAAGCATTAAGATGAATGGATGAGCCAGAAAGCTCCGTGGTGTGGAGGGCATGCTCCTCCTTTGAAGGGCATTGTGACACCTCCATTCTTAAATATGAAGGAGTGTGGCTTTCACTACGGGGTTCTTGCGTACTTGTTGCTGTTCATAAATGACTTGCTCTGTTCCAGGCGTTGCTGGCTGCTGTGCACACACATTCCAACATAATCCTTGGGAAGGATTAGCACCATCCTTGGTGTACGCACAAGGGACCTAGCGTAACCGAGAGTGTGTGACTTAAAACCACTCTGCTAACAAACTGCGGTCCAATGGGTAGACAAGTCTTTTATTTTTTTAACGTGCCCTGACAGAGACTAAGAAACTCTTTAGTGTTACTATGAGCACTATGGCCCATGTTCCATCACACACACACACACACACACACACACACACACACACACGGTGGTAAATTAGAAGGGACATCCTTATTGGCTTCTTGGGAGTAAGCCTGTCTATCAGGTCACACAGAAGTTAAGCAGCCTCTTCTGTTTAACAATTCAACAATTCTCTCTCTCTCTCTCTCTCTCTCTCTCTCTCTCTCTTTTTCTCTGAGATGTCTAATCCTGGTTGTCAACTTGACTGCATCCAGAATTAATGAGAATGCAAGCTGCTGGGCATTCCTTCCCATGAGGCCCCCCCCTTTTTTCCGAGACATGGTTTCGCTGTAGTTTTGGAGCCTGTCCTGGAACTAGCTCTTGTAGACCAGGCT
>LOJH01000474.1:28944-42680 GCA_001685095.1 Ellobius talpinus | reverse complement strand
GCCTCTGCCTCCCGAGTGCTGGGATTAAAGGTGTGCGCCACCACTGCCCAGTGAAGGCCCTTTTTGATCAGATTATTTAACATGGAAAGACCCACACTATATGTGATCCAAGGCCACGGAGAAAGGAAAGCTCTGCTTTACCTGCTTGCCCTCACTCTGCTCGTGAGTTCATCCACCCTGTTGCTGTGGCGTTCCTTCACCCATGTCAGAACCAGCTTCTCTGGGCTTTCAATAAAGACTGAAGACCAGCATCTCTCTAGAAATCCTCCAGGTTTTCAGCACTAGGTTGGGACTGCTGAGACATCCAGCCTCATGGATGGAGCAACTACAGGGTTGTCAGTCTCTCTAGTGAGACAGACATTGCTGACTATACCAGACAGTATCATGTGGGCCAGTCTAGTAATTCCCTTTTTACACCTATTAATTCTGTCGGCTAGATTTCTTTAGAGAACCCAGATTAACCCACCTTCCCAGTTAACATGAGGAACATCAAACTATGAAGTGTTTGCCCTCTTCACTCCTGCCAACTTGCACCATTCTATGAGGGAAATACATACCCACACGAGGGCTTTTCCATCTTCTGCATTGATTGTAGAGCTGTAGAGCTCACCTCACAACCGCCTGGTAGGGCATGGCCTGTGCCTTGCTGATGAAGAAATGGAGTCACACCTCCATTCTTTTGAGGGTCTTGTCACATCTAGTAGCCCCTTGGCCGGCCTCCTTGTCAGACCCTTACCATCCTCAAATCTGCCTCACACACTAACCAGCTCAGGCCCCCCAGACTGGGTTACTTTTCTCTCTAGAAGCTGTTAGTTTTTTTTTCCTCTGTGTTTAACAAATCAAATCTAAGTTTCTTTGTTTGGTCTCATAGGTCCCTTTTATATCTTCCCCACTGTTCTGGCCATGACTTGCAGGTCCCTCTGAGGGGAGGGGAGGGCTTGGGCTTAGAGGAATAGCAGGCCTTTCCTTCCTTCCCTCCCTCCTCTCTCTTCTGCCTTCACTAAGTCATGTTTCCTTTTCTACCTATTACTGTAAAAAGAAATCAATTCTTTTTAGCTAAAGTAAATTACATCCAACTCTCCGTATGCACGGGAAGGCACTAAAATGCTGCCAGGTGCCATCTTGGGAATGGATGGGTGTTCTTACCGCCTTCCTTCTAGGGAAGGCAGAAGCAAAAAATTAACTTGTGAATAGTCATTCTATATGGAAGGAGAGTAGTAACTAACATTAAAACACTTTAACTCCCAGTAGGAGACGTCCTATTTCTGGGCATTTTCCATTTACAAATTACAAACCCAATAGCATTGCAAATTGGAATTCAGAATGAACCATAGACTTGAGCTACTTTCCTGGATTTTCAGTGCCGTCGGAGGGCGGGGGAAATGGCTCAGTGGATAAAGTGGTTGCTGTGCAAGGGTGAAGGATGCAGCCCGAGTCCTCCACATCCATGTGCATACTGCGTGGGCATAGCTGTCTGCCTGCAATCCCAGAACTTGATAGGCAGAGATAAGGGCTCCCCAGAGCAGCCTGGCTGGCTGGACTAACTGAATCAGTGAACTTCAAGCTCAGCGAGAGACCCTGCCTTAATATAGATGGTAGGGAAAAAAACTGAATTGAGGAAGAAGACACCTGCCGTCAACCTCTGGTCTGCACACTCACACTCCTACATGTGCATGTACACACAAACACACACACTCACATGGTCTCACACATGGGAACATGCATAGGTACTGGGGTAGCTTGAATGTAACTGGCCCTCATAAGCTCATAGGGAGTAGCACTATTAGGAGGTGTGGGCTTGCTGAAGTAGGTGCGGCCTTGTTGGAGGAAGTGGGTCTCAGTTCACTTCCTGTTGCCTAAGGACCAAGATTTGAACTCTTAGCTCCTTCTCCAGTACCATGTCTGCCTGCACACTGCCATGACCTGCCACGATGATTATGAATTAAACCTCCGAAACTGTAAGCTAGCCCCAATCAAATGTTTACCTTCATAAGAGTTGCTGTGGTCATAGTGTATCTTCACGGCAACAGAACACTGACTAAGATACATACATGCAAATCATACACATACATACACACAAAACACACAACAGTATAAAATGAACTGAAAAGTATAAACTCATGGTCAAAGGCTTAATAAATTTCTAGAACATGGTTGGAGCTAAAACATCTTCATTGACATTATGTATCTGCCACACCATTCCCAGCAACGTTTTTATAAAGTGCCTTCTTGATTGAGATCATTACTGAGCCAGTCAAGAAGACGTTGGAGGATGCCATTTGTGTGCGTGTGGCTAGTGCCAAAGGGGAACACTTGGCTTGAAGTTTTGAGTAGTTGTGCCAACTAGTTTTGTCAACTTGACTCAAGCTAGAGTCATCTGAGAAGAAGGAACCTCGGCTTAGAAAATGCCTCTGTAAGACTGGCCTGTAGGCAAGCCTGTGGGGTGTCTTATTCAGTTATGATTAATTTGGAAGGGCTAAGCCCACTGAGAGCAGGTGTCACCCCTGGGCAGGTGGTCCTGGAGTACATAAGAAAACAAACTGAGCAGGACATGAGGAACAAGCCAGTAGGTAACAATCCTCCATGGCTTCTGCTTCAGTTCCTGCCTCCAGGTTCCTGTGTTGAGTTCTTGTCCCAACTTCCCTCAGTGATGGAGAGTCATAAGATGAAATAAACCCTTTCTTCCCCGAGTTGCTTTTGGTCATGGTGTTTTATCATAGCCATGGAAACTTAGATAAGTTTTAAAATAGTACTAGCCTCCCAGTGAAGATTGATGGAGAGATCCACAGAGAACTGAGACTCTTTCCTGCTACTGTGTGCCCATTAAAAAAAAGAAAGAAAGAAAGAAAAAGAAAAAGAAAGACCTGGCATCCTTAGCCAGTCCTCCCAGGTCCAGATTATTTCTGGATTAAAAATGAGAGAAGCTGGACTGGAGAGATGACTTGGTGGTTAAAAGCACTGGCTGATCTTCCAGAGGACCTGGGTTCAATTCCCAGCACCCATGTAGCAGCTCACAACTGTCTGTAACTCCAGTTCTGGGGGATCAGACACACTCATACAGACACACAGACACACATGCAGATGAGACACCAATGCACATAAGATAAAAATAAATCTTAAAAAATAAATGAAACAAAACAAAACTCTGAAAACAAGAAAAGCTAGTATGTGGCTCTCTACTGGTAGGGTCTTTCTTACTTTCCTCCTTGGCTACAGTGCTGCTTAGCTCTTTGGTAAAATCGTCCTAATGAGATACCTGTGTGTACTGGCAGGGATCTGGGTCTTAGGAAACAGGACTGTAAAATACATGAGGTTTATTTCAATGGTCCTTGTCACATTGGGCAGATGTTGGCATTTACTGTGGAAATCAGTGAGGAGCTCTTTTGTCTCAAGCACAGATGGCCCAGGAAGGCCTGCAGTGGCAGCACCTCACCCTCTCCCTCACATACCTGGATAGCTATTTCTGCATTTGTTCCCGTGGCACACGTGTTCCATGGTAGCATGGACTCAGTCTGGTCCCTTTGAAGCTGTTAAATCTACCAGGGCAGGACATGGCTGATCCTTAAGGGGTTAAGAGACTCAGCAAGAAGCTCAAGGTCATGAAGCTGCAAGGGGAAAGGATGCAGGATTCCAAGCCTGGTTTGTCAGTCCCAGAGTTCAGGCTCTTAATTGGAAGGCTGTCATGTCATAGAAATCATAATTGTTCTCTTAAGGCAAAATAATGGGCATGAAATAGTCCATCATCCCATGATAATTACAATAGTAATTGGTTATTGGGTCTTTAGAAACTGTGCTAATCATTTCATAGACATTTCAGTTAATCCGTCCTACTGTCTTATATGTGGGCAGAGTCATCACCGTTCTTCAGATAAGGACACTGAATGTCATAGAAGCTAACCAAGCTTCCATAACCAAGCTGATCTTACAGCCTGATCTTCTCTGCCATCCATGTCTTTCTTCCTTGGCTTTACCGAGGTCCAAATTCTGTAGGTCACCTTGAGCATAACAAAGTGCACACTATTGAAATTGGCTGTTTGTTGTGGGAATGCATTCTTTAAAACCTGGCTATGTTATATATCATTTTAATGCAAAGTTCTCACTTTGCTGATAACTTATTGCTTATTTGTTTTATATTATGGAAGTGATGTTATGCAAAAGCAAATTTGGGAGAGATCCTTATTCAAGTTAAAAATGGGCGGTAAAGCCGCAAAGACAATATTTAGCATCAACATACCATTTGGCCTGGAAATATCTATGAAAGAAGACACAGGTATAGGTCAAGAGGTTTTTTAAAAAAGAGACTAGAGCCTTAAAACTAAAAAGTGCAGGGGACACCCATGAGAAGTTGATAGAGACCAACTGAGAGCAATGATCTGGAAAACCGCAAAGAACTCGATATGGACCATTCAAGGGTCGTTTGGCATTTGAAACAAATGTAAAAGGTGAAAAAGCTCATTGGGAGGGTGCCTCATGAGCTTACCAAAATTTTATTTTGAACTGTTTTGTTGGCCTTCTTTATTCCGTACATCAACAGCAAACCATTTCTCTGTTGGAGTATAACATGCTGCAGAAAGTTAATTGCATGCAACGACTAGTGGCCACCAGCTCAGTGACTGGACTGAGCAGGATTTCTAGAGGATTTCCCTAAAGCCAAATGTGCAGCCAACAGGATTATGGCCACTGCTAGGCAGCCTTCTCCACCACAGCTGTCTGAGCCCTAGTGAAGCCATTACACCTGGGAGGTGTGTGCACTAAACAGATGACACACGCTGACAGGTGCAGGCCTGCAGCTGGCACTGGTCAACAGAACATGCCTGATTCTCCAGAATCATGCCCAGCCATGCCTCACACCAACACTCCAGAGTTGAACAGATCAGCCTATGAAGTCCTGCCTCATCCAGCAGAACCTTAACCACCATGTTCTCCTGGCCTCTCATCCACGGACCACCACTTCTTCAAACATCTTGACAATGTTTTGCAAGAAGCATGCTTTTACAAGCTACAGGATACGGAAAATACTTCCCAGAGTTTGCTGGATCCCAAAGCACTGATTTCTGTACTGCAGGAATAAACTTATTTCTCATTGGTCAAAATGCGTTGATTTATAATTGTTCCTATTTTGATTAAGAGAGGTGTATTTGAGCATTGTTAACATGATCTAAATTAAAATTTTTAATTAAAAAGTTTTAAAAAAATAAAAAATTCATGATTCAAAATTGCAACTCCTCTTGTACTATATAATACAGCATAACACAGTATAATACATACATACACATACATAGAAGGATAGGTAGATAGATGGTTGGATGGATAGATACATACATATACACACAATCTCAAAAAAGTTATTGAAAATAATTCTGTGTGGTTTTTCCACTTAGTTTGAACTTGCTAAGGAGGGGTATGGAAAACTACCAGCTGTTCTCTATTGGGTGCCCTAAATACTTGATCACGTATGCGTGCACACACATACAGGCTTGTGTGTCTTAGAATTCGGTGACGGGAATCTTTCTGGCAAGGCCCCTGCCATGTGGATGACTGTAATACTGGTGCTGATAGGACTAGTACC
The DNA here is from genome assembly GCA_001685095.1 of Ellobius talpinus. Classification (NCBI taxonomy): domain Eukaryota; kingdom Metazoa; phylum Chordata; class Mammalia; order Rodentia; family Cricetidae; genus Ellobius; species Ellobius talpinus. The sequence goes on along the minus strand of LOJH01000474.1, from coordinate 37,111 downwards.
TTACACTGCTGTATCTTACATATATTCCAGTTGGGTTTATCTTGGGTAGGTTGTTAAAGATCATTATTCTTTTTCCCTCACATGGGAGGAAACTAAGTCTTCTGTAGTAGCTGATGATAGATGAGGTAGGTTCAATTTTAAGACCCGTGTTTTCAGATCTTGAGCATTTTTGGCAGGAAAGTTTTCACACTATATATATGAAAGTATCTCAGAAGCTGTCATAGAGAATGAGGCCCAGGGGCATTGTGGTCATTTGAATGTAATTGGCTCTCATAATCTCATAGGGAGTGGGACTATTAGGAGGTGTGGCCTTGTTGGAGAAACTATGCCACTGTGGGGATGGGCTTTGAGGTTTCATTTGCTCAGAATATCACCCAGTGTCTCAGCCATGGACTTCCTGTTACTCACAAGATGTAGGACTCTCAGCTCCAGCACCACATCTTCTTGCATGCTGCCATGCTCCCATCATGATAGTAATGGATTGAACCTGTGAAACTCTAAGTGGGCTGCCCCTATTGAATGCTTTCTTTATAAGGGTTGCCATGGTCATGGTGTCTCTTCACACCAATGAAAACTCTAACTAAGACAGGCCTCAGGGCCTATATTTGCAGCTCTATTTTATGTGATTGATTTGTAAGGCTTTTGTGATATTCTGCTTTAAAATATGTAGCAGTTTGTTGCTGCTGTGTAACAACCATGACCAAACTAATCAGTCACCATTCATTGTCATTGCATTATGGGTTGGTTGAGGTTGATTGGATACTGCAGGGTTGCTGTGCATGTTCCTGTGCGGTTGTGGGGCAACTGAGATGACTTTCATCCCAAGGCTTCTCATCTTCCTAAAACCAGTGGGTTGTGCAGGGCACATGATCCTTTCATTACTGTCACTTCCAAATTACATGGCCAAGTTCAAATTCAAGGGGCTCTTAAATGATGCCACGGCAAGGATGTAAGTAAAGAGAGGGGTGAAGAACTGGGGTCAATGATGCAATTATTCACAGCTCTTAGAAAAAATTACAACTTCATTATGTTGGAAATGAAAGTCCTTCTGGCTGCACACAGCCCTGGGAGCTCTACAACTCTATTGTAAGGTATTTACAGACAGAGAGACACAGAAGGAGACACCGAGAGGCACCATACAAACGTGTCCCTGCCTGCCAGCATCAGTTTCCCACCTTGTTTCACTCTGTGCCTTCCTCTCCCACAGCCTCTCCATCCCCCTCCATTTTCCTGCACTCTCTGTGGTTAGATCTGCCTTTCCCCTGCTGTCTCTTTGTTTCTTGACCTCATGCCATTCCAAATCTGAGCTCTGAGTCTACCTGTTGGAAGCCATTGCTAGCCATGTCCCCCAAGTTGGTACCCTGTGACCTTCTCCTGGTTAAGTGGCCTTTATAAGCTGTCAGATTCTGCTAAGGTCATTTAATTCTGTCTTCTTTGTAGTGTGGTTCAAGCTAAATAGATGAGAGGCCAAATAAGGAGAAATCTGCTGTAAAATGCAGCATGCCAGCTTTGCTCCCTCTCAACAAAGGGGAAGATGATGCAGGAGTTACTCAGCAGAGTGTTTGTTGGGATGGGTTTGGTGAGGAGTTTCTAAACACACATGCAACATAGTTAGACACACAGAATGACAGTCACAAAATGAGAATGAATTCTGGAAGATGAGGGCAGATGAGATTTCCCCCTCTTCTCAGTAAGTTTAATTACTTCACGACAAACAGTGAACATTGCAAGTTATTCTTAGTGCAAGGGCTGCAGGGAAAGCCTGAGTGGGAATAAGGGATGATGATTCTGGGAAACAGGACCACCAGGGGATACGGAGAGCCATACATCTGCTCTGTTTAGCCAACAGCCATTCTGATGTGTTTAGGAAGGAGAGAATCACAGCCAAGGCACAAAAGTATCTTTTGCTAATTATTTAGTGTCACCATGGAGTCCATTTACTTGCTAAAATCTATTTTCTCCTCCCTTTCTTTTCTTTCTCTTCTTCTTCCTCTTCCTCTTCCTCCTCCTCCTCCTCCTCTTCTTCTTTCTTCTTCCTCCTCCTCCTCCTCCTCCCACTCCTTCCTCATTCTTCATTATTCTTTTTTGATAGAGTCTTACTGTGTAGCCCCGACTTTCCCAGAAAAACTCTGTAGACCAGGCTGGACTCAGACTCGCAGAAGTCTACCTGTCTCTGCTTCCTGAGTGCTGGGATTTGTAGCACAAGCCACCACACCTGGTTTAAAACCCATTTCCTTCTCATAAGAAACCTCCACTGTGTTTTCAGTTATGTGGCCTCGTAGTTGACATGGAACAGGTCTCAGAACACAAGAGGTTCTGGGAAGTTTATCAGGTCCTCAGTCCTAGAGTCTGTACCAGGGTTTCACAGAAAAACAGAATCTATATGAATTATTTTTACAGGGTTTATTATCTAGATTGGATTTACTGAAAGCATTGGTTCTGGTGACAGAGTCAATGGAGGTCTTGACTTCTGTCTCTGATACTAGAGCCTGAGATGGGTCATCAGAGAACAAAGGAAGAGTGGTTATAAGGTTGCTAAACCAAAGCCAAGCACGTGGGCAGATGGGCTGGAATCTGGGAGGGTGGAAGAGAACCTGTGTTGGTCTCACACTGCCTTCCAGCCACTTCCATGGCAGGAGTGACCTGCCAAGAGAATCTGATTGCCCTGCTGCAATCCACATGGCTTTGGGATTCCCTTGGCTGGGATGACAGGGAATGAAGAAATAACAGACATACATACAGAAAAGCTGGGATCAGATGAACTCTGATCTCTGTTGTAGACATACCAGCCATCTGGAAAACTCCACACATTTGTTATCCACAGTTGAAGGCTGGCGTGGGTTAGCTGATCTCAGAAGGAAGCCTCTGTAGAGAAGCAGTCTCAGACATCTGGGAGGAGGAAACTGTGGTCCATACACTCTGCCACACTGTTAACATCCATATTCCCACCAGGGGAAGCCTGGGTCTGAAGTATTAGCATCCTCAATATGGCCATGCTCATGTCGTGAATGCTCCCTTCACTGCCCTTCACCATAGAACCAAGCATGCACCTGGCAGACCTAGAGGGTGGAAGAGCTAGAAAATGCTGGACAGATATGTCTGTCACCCTGACGACCTGTGGGTTCATTATTATGCTCTAGAGCTCAAGTCATATAGAATCCTGGATAACAACTGTTAGCCACACGGGGAGGATGACAGCTGCTCCTTCAGGCCCTTCTTCGTGTGATGTGTCTGCCGCACTAGAGTCATTGAAGCCATTGTCACCTCTTATTTTGCTTTCCTGAGTACCACTCTTCATCAAGTTAGTTCACCAACAGCCCGAGGTTCTTAGGTGCAAGTATCAGTTCTATATTCCTTGTTCAGGTTATACTTAACGGAGAGGGATTTTTGAAAGCCTGTGTGTAGCTGTGCATGCACATGTGTGCGTGTGTATGTGGGGTGGGATGGGGAGAGGACAGCCTTGGGTGTCATTCTTCAGATGCCATGCACTTTATTTTTCTTTGAGATTGTCTCTCACTGGCCTGGAATTTGCCAAATAGCTTAGACTGGCTGATCAGTAAGTCCCAGGGATCTGCCCATCTCTATCTCCCTGCATGCCCAGTGGTTTTTGTTTTGTTTTTGTTCTTGTTTTAAACCTGGGTTCTGGAGGTCAGGCTCAAGTTCTCATGCTTGCCCAACTGAGGCATCTCCAGTTCTGGAGTTTTTGAAGGTGTTACTGTATAATGACATCAAAAGGACTCCTCGAGACTGATGGTGCAGTGTGACGAGCTGCACTGACATCTGATGCAGAGACGTAGACATAAATGGATAGAAGGGGTACACATGCCTGTGTCCTGCAAAGCGTATACAGATGTTGGTACAAGATCACCCGGTGGTGACAGCAGGCAGCTTCCATCAACACACTGAGGACTACTTGGGACAAGGGTGACTTCCCAAGACTGTTAATGCATGTGGATGAGTCTCTACCAGGTAGTGGGAGGGGTCCAGGGACTAAAACTTGGCGACATCAGCTCTATGGATCTTTCCTTCTATTCCAGGATGTCTCAGCTATGATACCAGTGAGATTTTCAGCCAGACAACCACTTATTGTGGAAGACAGTTCCATGCACTGCAGGATCTTTTAATACTGGCACTGCCCTTTACCTAGCAGATGCCAGCAGCCTTCCTTCACTTTACTCTCATATCTCCTGAGGTGATAAAAATGTCTTTAGTTGTAGCTGGATGTCACAAGAGACAAAATCACCCCAGACTACTGTATTAGGAAAGAGACAGGTAATTTCTACTCAGATAGTTTCAGGTACTAATAGGTACTCTTCATAGTAAGTAGTAGGGGTTCTGGGGAGAGGAGCTCAGTGAGTGATCTCTGAAGCCCCAAGTCTGGATTCTTGGCATTCATGTAAAAACTGGGCATAGCACTATATATTCATTGTCCTAGTGGTGGGGAAGTGGAGACAAAAGGATGCCCAGGCTGCTGGGCATTCCATCAAGTCAAATCTATGAGCTAGACCCTCTCTCGAAAAATAAGGTGGTGAGTGACTGAAGAACCTCTGCCCCGCACACACAGGACTTCACAGGTGGATGTAGACCTACACACATGTGCAGGTGTGGATATGAAATAGGACGCTGTGATTGTGTGGCCATCGCAGAGTTTGGAAACGACTCTGACATGCTTTGTGCACTGAAATGGCAAAATTGCCAGAGACTTGGGGTGTTGGGGAACACAGAGGTTAGGGAAGGATGGCATCACAGGGCCCCTTTGGGATATGGTCATGGTTCAGAATCTGCATTTGCTTCTGAGTACTATTGTAGGCTACAGAGACGTTGGCTCAGGAAAGTAATCAAATCAGACTCATGCTTTCAAAGGACTGGCCACACTAAAGTGGATGGGCAAATCTCATGAACTTCTCTTCTTCCGTTATTGGCCTATACCCACCTCTCTGTCTTGTCTTGTAACCTGTCAGCTGTGATACCCATCTGTAGCTGTCTGTGGCCAGTAATGAAGACTTATCTATTAGCAGTAGAGAGTTCTGAGTTTGTCTATAAATGATCAAAACTGGGCGTGAAAGTACAGCACCATCATAAATGGCCCTTGTCATAGTCCTCTCTCTCCCATGCCTTCTCTCTCCCCCATACTCTTTACTGGTTTCACATTCCTTAATGTTTGGACCATGCCAGCTTGAGCACTTGAGCTTCTCACTCTTAGAAGAGGGTCCACTATTCTTCCTGGAAAAGAAAACGTGACTTCCCAGACTCCATTTGAATAGACATAGTCTGAGCAGCAGCAGCAGAGGAGTAAAGGAAAAAGTAGCATTCTATTGCAGGTCACATTGAGACGTGGCCCCCCTGACAACCTGAGGCAGGAGGGATAGAACCGGGATTCAAACATTTTCCCTGAAGCCAGTACAGGGTCAGAACCTGGGATACTCGGACACTTAAATCATCCAGAGGCATCCTCTGTGTGACAGCCTGACGAATCAGTAGACTTCCTAATGAGGACCTAGAGACACTGAGGTAGAGTTCATTTCTTAGGATAAGTTATTTAACAATGCAGTAAGTTGCATTATGCTTTAAATTAAAATGCTCAAAAGCAGGAGTGTTTTAGTTTCTTATTTATCCTGTGCACAGAGATTGTTCAATAGGGAAGTGCTTGTGCAAGCATGAGGATCTAGCCCGAGTCCACCAACCATGTGAAAAAGTTAGTCATGCCAAAACATGTCTGTAATTCTGGTACTGGGAAGACAAAGGCATGAGGATCCTTTAGTCACTGGCCAGCCACTCAACTCACATCCGTGAGTTCCAGGTTCAGTGAGAGACCCTGATTTAAAAAATAAGGCGTGATTAGCATCAGAAAAACAACAGCATGACCAACATTGACCCCTGGCCTCTACTTGCACACACACACACACACACACACACACATACACACACACACACACACACGGCGGGGGGGGGAGAATAAAGATAGGGAGTAGGAAACTCTGACAGACTGTTGGGCTCTTACAGTTTGAAAGTAAAGATACAGACATATTAGCCAGGAGATCTGATGAAAACCATGGATATCTCAGTGTCCTGATGAGCATGTGCAAATATTCTTATGGCCTTAAGAAAATTCTAGAAAAAGGAAGACTTCCCATTGCTTTAACAGAAAAGAATACAACATTGACCCAAGATGTCAGCAAGCAGACTTGGCACATGTGAAGCTACAGAGTTGGGGGGGTTGTTTTTTGGTTTTGTGAGGATAGTAGATTCCTGAGACTGTGGGGAGGTGGGCTGACTCCTTGGTGAGTAACTGCAAAGGCCTTGCTGATAGGCTTGCTCGGTACTTTCCATGCCGCTTAGGATTTAGAGAGGTTGGAGGAGGAGACTGCCATGGAAAATTCAGAGGATGTAATTTAGATTTAAATAATGCAATAATTTCCTTCAAATTCTTGAAGAATAATACAGCTCTTCACAATTAAAAAAAGGAACATTATGACTTGTCTATGGAGCTGGTTCCCAAATATTTTTTAACAGTGGAAAATTTTCAAATGACAGCTTCCAAATACCTCATCTGTAACACAGACAGAGTTTGGTTCTGCTGGACATGTGCTGGGGAGGATTTAGCAGTAGCGTTTTCTGCTTCTTCTCTCTTGTCCCAGCCTCCAGGAGACACTCAGCTCATGAGACATCCTGCTATTTTAAAAAGAGGTACTCTAAAGGGATGACAACACATTTATAAAAGACATATTCAATAACACTACTGCCTTTCTTATTTATAATGGCTAAAAATAGGACACCAAATGAATGTCCACTGGCAGGAAAGAATCGCATTGTGCTGTGTTCAGACGCTGGAATACTCACTCAGTGGCAAAAGGAAGCATCTATTGATCAGCACCCAGAGATGAATCTCAGAAGCATTAACGAAAAGATACATGGCACAAAAGAACACGCACCCGGATTCCATTAATATGATATACAAGAACACTTTAATCTCCAGAGGAAGAATCCAGAAGTGGTTGTTTGAATGTCAGGGAGATCTCCCTCAAAGGCCACCCCGGGAACTGTGGGGCACTGGAAATCTATATGTCATTTGGCAAGACATTGACATTTATGTACCTGGTTGTTAAAACTCACCAAATGGAATGCCTGAGATGGATTCATTTTATTCTATGTCCATTTTGTCATAGTAAAAATTGGAGTCGCGTTCTCAGAGGAAGCGTTGCTCAGTTCACATAGCCAGTTAGAGAAAGGGACAGGATGGAGCTTAGGATTCAGGGTTTCTGATCCAGTGACCCTCACCCTGCCCTCCTCCTGAGTTACACCCTTTTCCCAACACACTCTCACGGCTGAGTCCATCCTCTCCCCCTCCACTCCAAACTCCAGAACTTGATTGTGTCTAAGATGAGCAGTGACTCCCAGCACTGTAGATTTGCTCTTCTCCTGCAGTGAAGCAGCGCTGTGAACATCCACACTGGTCCTCCACATGTGTCTGCTCTACTGTCAAACTGCTGACGAATGGCGCTGTACTCCAGGGCCCCGGGGAACTTGTGTTATCTAGCCACTCGATGAAGGTGGCAGACCTTCACCTGTGGAGACCTATCACCTGAGGAGAATGTCAGCTTTCTGGGCACACCTAGATAGGCTGAAGGCTAATCTCAGTACACATGCTTTTTAATCCTATTGACAATCACACTCTGAGACCCAAACACTGCTCTCTGCTGTTTAGCCCATATAGTAAAAGGCATTGTTTCTAAAGAAGGTAGAAGAAAATGAGTTTACTCCTGCCTGATGTCTCAGGGGAGCATCAGTGATGTGGGGTGTCCTTCTGTATATGTGTTGCTTTTATTGGTTGATGAATAAAGCTATTTTGGCCAATGGTTTAACAGAGTAAAGCGAGGCAGGAAGTCCAATGATACAGAGAGAGAGAGAGAGAGAGAGAGAGAGAGTAGGCAGAGTTGAGGAGATGCCATATAGCTGCCCAAGAAGCAATATTTGAGGTAACAAGCCACAAGCCTCATAGTAAAATAGAAATAGAAATGGGTTGTTGGCAGAAGGGCGCTTGTTGGTTCCCAACTGCCCGGCTAGCTTAGACCTGAAATAATCACACAGAAATTGTATTACTTAAAACACTACTTAGCCCATTAGCTCTAACTTCTTATTGGCTAATTCTTACATCTTAATTTAACCC
>LOJH01000474.1:13876-25807 GCA_001685095.1 Ellobius talpinus | reverse complement strand
AGAGAGAGAGAGAGAGAGAGAATATGCTGCACTAGGGATTGAATTCAGGGGCTCTTCCCCTCACCCTCCAGCTTCTCTAGCACTAAAACTATATAAAGGGCAAATATAAACTGCAAGGCTAGAAGAGATGGTAGTCATATGGGGGATGAGGTAAGGTTATCTCATAACATGGTGGGGTACCAGCTGACATTCTCTGAAGATTCTTAACCATAAGCCTTTGTAATGTTTCTCTTCTACCAGTCAACAAATAGCAAATATGTCACACACACACACACACACACACACACACACTTCAAATGCTTGTAACAGAAGCCAAAGGCATGCTGACCTTTCCTTCTCCGTGTCCTGAAGGAGGAGGAGTTATTGTTGGTATCCTGAGATTGCATCAAGATCTTACATGAGAGCAAAGGATAAATTGGTTTCTACAAGGGATTCTCATGGGGATACAAACACACACACATACACACACACACACACACACACACACGGCATCTCAAGTGTCAGTCCTCAGGTGCTTGGCACCTTTGGTTTGAAACAAGGTCCATCATTAGCTTGGAAGTCCACGATCAGGCCAGGCTGGCGGGCTCCCAAGAGTCCAGGGACCCTGCTATGCCTTGATTTCTATCTCACAGTTCTGAGATTACAGGCATACACTGCCACACATGACTGTTAATACGGGTGCTGGGGATCAGAACTCAGGTCCTCATGCTTAGGAGGAAAGTGTTTTATTAACTGACCTATTGTCCCTGTGCCTCCATCTCTCCATCCTTCTAAGTATGACAGGCAATCAAAGGCCCCCAGTATAGTAAGCAAATACTGCAGCCACCTCTGCACAGCCTCCTCAGAAGTTTGGGAGTAGGGGATTCCATCAGTTTTCTTCAGAGATGGAAGTCCTCATTTTCCCCACATGCTAGTATCTGAAGTGAGAAGAGACTTGTGGCTGGTTGGCCAATAAAGGGGGTTGGGTGAGTCAGCTGACATTGCCGGCACATGGTGCAGGGAGGTGACCCACAGAGTCTGGTCAGCTCCATCAAGAGAGGGAGGGAGGAGTTGCTCTGAGGCCTGTGTAGACTGAAGCTCTGACTGCAGAGCACAGTGAGTTGTTGACAGTGCTGTTGGTTAAGAAGTCATGCTTGTTTATCATGAAGAGGACTCGCTGGTGCCTTGATGCTGACCGCCTAATCCATGTTCAATATGGCCACTCTGGTCTCTTGTACTATTCGGTTATGTGGCATCTTTCAATTCCCCTCCCCAGTATGTGCGCATGTGCGTGTGCGTGTGCATGTGCGTGTGCATGTGCGTGTGTGTGTGTGTGTGTGTGTGTGTGGTGTACTTGTTTATGTAGGTGTATGCACATGTGTGGAGACCAGAGGTTGACATCAGGTTCTCTCATTGAACCTGGAGCTCATTAATCTGTCTAGGTGGGCTGATCAATGAACTTCAAGGATTTACCTGTGCCCCCCCATACTGAGAGCACAGACACAGACCTCTGTGTGCAACTTTTCCAAGGGTGCTGGGGATTCAAACTCAGGTCCTCACGCTTGCATGGCAGGCACTTTATTAACTGGGCCATCTCCCCAGCCTCACATCAGAACTTTGAGGAGGTGCCACGTAGGGGGCTCTTACTAGGAATGTAGGAAACAGTTGAGCTCTTAGTTTTGTGTGCAACATTTGGGGGCCATCTGGACTCTGCTGGGCTTATATGGTTGAGGCAGTAAGAAAGACACAGTTTTTAACTGCCTGCTGGTCTTTTAGTGGCTAAGAAACAAACAAAATGAGCACCCCCACTCCCACTCTGTGAATACCCCATCATCTCCCACCTACCTCTCAGGTCCAGCTTATCCCTTGGGTGGGGAGCTGGGGAGGCATTAGGTCAGGGTGCATGTATGTCATGCATTACTTGGAAGAGAAAAGATGGAGTATTTAATATAGTTTTATTTAGCCCCTCAGTCCAAAGAGCATGTTTAAATTTTATTCTCAAAATGCTCTGTGTTGCTCCATTTTTGTATTGTTGAACGAATCTGCCATGAACTCTGAAGCTGCCCAAAGAGGATTGTAAGAATGGTGCTTAAGATAAAGCATAGGAAAGAGAATTTAAAAACTAGGGGAAATGTTTTGGATGTAAAGTTATTGGCCTTTTAACTGTGTTGAGTTATTTGGTGAACAAAAATAATAGTATTACTAAAGAATGGGGGAACTGATCTCTTTGCTTTGAAATCTGTATAGTATATAAAAGAGTGTTTTACTAAAATTAATCTTCAGCTTATAAATTATGAGATTTTTCATCACCTAAATGGAACCAAATACATATTTAAATTGACCTGTTTTTGTTAAACTGTGTGTGTGGTGTGTGTCTCTGTGTGATTGTGTATGTGTTGTGTGTGTGAAAGAAAGAGAGAGACAGACAGAGACAGAGAAAGAGAGAGAGAATATGCTCCACTAGGGATTGAATTCAGGGGTAAATGTTATTCAGGAGTTAAGGATAATTCTCTGGAAATAACATTTTTCTGGCTTAAAAACGTGGGATAATGAATAAGAAGAATTCACTTATATTTCCAGCAGGATGCAACTAACCAGGACTTGAAAAAGCCCAGTTAGATTCAATCCTTGTGCAGTTTTCAGGCATACAATGGAGAGCTCTGGTGTTTCCCTTTACCCAGTATCCGTCAGTCTTACAGTGCTATGGCACAGATCCACAGGGAGAGTATTGATATTGGTATACTCAACCTAGAGAACAATATCATTAACATAACAATCCCTCTACTTGTTTTGTGACTGTTTCTACTCTCTGAGGTTCACTAATCTCCTCTCTATTTCCATAGTTAATTGTTTGAAGAATGTTATATAATGGGATTAATTAGTTTGTAACCTTTTAAGACTCATTCTTTCCCCCATGTATTTGGCCAAAGATTCATCCAAGTTACCACATCTATCACCCGTCTTTCTTTTTCATTGCTCTGTGGTATTCTACAGCACAGCTCTTCCCGCCCGGCTAACTACTCACCTGCCAAATGACATCTTGACTATTTCCATGCCTTGCCCATTAAAACACAAACAAAACCAAGAGGAGTTTTGTTCTTTAATTGCAGAAATACTTAGGACTGTGTCTTATTATAGAGTATGGGGAGGAAGAGTAAGATGAAAAGCTTAGAGCCATTTGAGGTTAAAAAAACAAACAAACTATAAATCATGGTAACCTAGCTCAAAGTAGTTCAATTGTTTAAATGGAGTGTATTTATGGCATTTAATCAAACTTAAGTACATGATTGGCCATTGTCTGCAGAAGAACCTAAGAATAGTTCTTTGGGGCCCACGTTTTCGTTTCTGCTCTCAACCTAGATGATTGCTCGCCGAACTATTAATATCCACTTGTCTTAGGCACCACTGACGCATCGTGCTGTGTTTGTTGAAGCTGGCCATGTGGAGGTTTGGCTGCCAATTGTGGGGTGTTTTGAAAAATGTTATCGACACTGTTCATTTGGCATTGCTGATGAAGGGCTTAATGAAATAAACATTTGCTTATGAACAGAAGTGCCCTTGTGGGTGCTGCAAGGGAAGCTTCTAGCTAATTGATGGTAGGAAATCTGTTGAGGGACACTCAGAAACACATGGCTATATTGGAAGGAAGTGCTTATGTCCCCCAGACCTCACACAGTATGAATGTGTCTGCTTTGGCCCCACAGTAGCCCTGGCAGGGACAGAGGAGCAGAATGGCCTCCCAACTGTCCCACAGATGCAAGGAGCCAGCCAGTTCCTTTGAAGGCTTTTATTCTAACTCCCAGAAATTCTCCTGACAAACACACTTTAGAATAGACAATAAAATGTAACCTGCTTTGTTAATTTTAATTTTGAACAATATTGGCAAACTTCTACTTTAAGCTCGTTATAATCTTTTAGAAATATTGCTATCTGCCTATTGGGCTTCTGTGGGCCATGAGAGAAATTTCAGTGCAGAAGCTGGTTTAGTTAGAAAATCCTCCACTGAGACAGGAGCTTGAATTGAATCTCATTTGTCCTATCAAGTGGGAAGCGACACAAAGAACAGCACTGGAGGCAGAAAATAGACAACTGTATGAAGGGAAGACAGACCTGAGGGCAGTGATCTGGCTTGACACTCCTTAATCTCTTTCGTGGTCTGTCGTGAATAGACACGTGGGTAAGAAACAAGCTGCAACAGCTTCACAGGCTATGATGGAAGATGCCCGCCCTCAGCATGGCATGTTCTTTGTGTTGCTTCTCACTGGCCACAGAACAATCTCTTTCCAAGCTTAGCGGCTGATGTCCTTAGTCTTGGTTCCCTGGGTTCTCCTGACACCCCTCAGGAATGTGACTGTTCTCCTGCCTTGGGCCTGGACTTTCTGGGACTCTACCTGGCTGAAGACTGCTAGATTCTTTCCATCCCAGGCATGGCCTCTTCTCTTTCTAGGTCTATGTTGCTGTGTAGCCAAACTTCTAACATGGAGAGGTCCAATGACAGAGGATGCTACGCCTTCTAAAGACCTAGAACTGCCCATGTTTCATTGTTCTTTCTGTTAAGCAGTTGCGGGGTAGACTAGGGTGGAAGAGAGGGCACTCTTCTCCAGCTGCAGGAGGCATTCTACTGTTTCCCCCACAGCAGCTTCTCCAACACCTGCTGGGTATCCTGAAGCTTAACATGGTACTGAATCTGCCAGCCGGAGTCAATGTACCATCCCTAGGCAAAACCACTGCAGACACCAGCTGCAGGTAGAAAACTCCCAAGTCACACACTTCTGCCTGGCTGAACTTGGAGGCTCCCCTGGTACCACCTCAGACTCAGTGATTCATTGGCTCTGCTTTATAGGTAAAGGCACACAGCATGAGATCAAATGGTTCACATGCTGTGTGCTTCTGCCCCACAGAGTCAACAAGCATCACTTTGGTACATCACTAACTTGGAAGTTGCTTCATCCTCGCTGATCAACAATATCCCTCCAGACTTTGTTGTCTAGATATCATAGGTGATGTCACTGGCTCCTGGTGATGAACTCAGTCTCCTGTTTTTTTTCTTGTTTCACCAGAGGTTAAGGAAGAGGCCGAGATTCCAGCCTTCTTACACGTGGTCATCATGTCCCTTGAATTACCTAAGGACCTGTCTTTGGACACCTTCCCAGGGTGGACCCAGAGGCTGCCCCCAAAGTTGTTCGTTAGTAACAATCTATAATACTCCTGTCACTCAGGAGTTCCAAGTGTTATTCAAAGCTGTGTGCCTGGAACAGGCACAAAACCAAAATAGACTTGTTATGACACCATAAGGGAGATGACAGAGAATGTGTAACTGGCTTCCACCTACGACTCTGGTCCTTTGGAGATAACTCAGCCTTATACACAATGGATAGGGTTTGGAAAGGACTGTTTTCCCTGTTATTTACTTGGAAATGGACCTCCACGTATGTTCCTATTACCTCCTGAGCAGGTTTCTGCAAAGCTGGTGCTACGCCTTGTGTGCCCACGCCGTGGTAGCGGAATAAGGAAAAGCTGTTGCAGCCAAGTGTGTGAGGGGTTAGTGATGCAGGAGTGTGTCCCGCATCAACCTGGAGTCGGGTTTATTCCCACTTGCCGTTCAATAGGTGGTGTTTCCCTGATCCCATGATGCTTAACTCTGCCTTAGAGAAAGTCGAAACTCTCCTCATTTTCCACGCTTGACTTCTCTGCTCTTGCCTTCCATACCTTCACGTGCTGTTCTCCCAACCTTGACTTGACCCTCTGGGCTTTGCCTGTTTCTTTTATTCTTCTGGGCCAAATTACCTGCCCCTCACCCCACCCCAGATTCAGCCATCCTTTCCTGGCTTCCCAAATGCTTCCTTCAATCCAGTTCTTGCTACAGAGCTATTTTAGGGTCTGGCTACGGGTTTTTTTTTTTGGCTTTGTTATTTCCCCAGGCCTAGTGTAGAGGGTCCTCAGGGAGCTTGCTATGAATCTTTTCTTTTTAGTACTTTCCAGTCCATTCGGGCAACATAACTAAAATGATCACTTTGTCCTGGGAAGAACCTCATTGCCTCTGTTCAAATATTTAAAAACCTTAATGATCCCAGGCCTGGAGTTTTATTTGTAAGGGGTGTATTCTGACAAGTTATCAGGGACAGTGTGTAATATGAAATTCCCTTATGCCCCTTTTCAGCAGTCATCTTTATGGGGTGATTTCATGTCTTGCTCAGGGTTTCTGCATAACTGGAATCTTCAAGCACACAAAAAAACTTTTGTATCCCTCCCACATCTCAGAGCTTGCTTGGAGTTTAGCCTCAGGAAACGACCAACTAACCGTGCCTTGAAGATAATTCTCTGGGGAGTTAATTAGGATCGACTGAATAATTTATGGTGCAGTTTTGGTGAATTAACTAGAGAAAAGATTTTTTTCAAATGTCAAATGTTGAAGCATCCCCTCCCGGTCATCTCGGTTCTTACCTCTACTTTCTTAATACTATACATTTAGAAAAAGAAACAAAACAGACCTGTTTGGATAGATTTAAGGCCATTAGCTAAGTCTGAGTATTTGTTGTGAACTACCCATTGGACTGGACTTTGTGGAGGATTAAGTTGTGATTATGTACTGTGTGTGTGTGTGCACGTGTGTGTGGTAAAAACTGAGGCCAACTTCCAGATCTACCTGAGGTTCACTATCTTTCCCAGACTCTTCCTCACAATTAGTCATTCTCTTGTCCATATTCTCCAGAACTCTTTACACAACAAAGAATAACTTTTGCTTATAACTGTTCATTTTACTCACCTGTCTTGCCCATTGGACTGGAGCAACAGTGACGTGAGGACTAGTGGCTTCATTCATTATCCAGTTGTTTAATTAAGAATGTACCAGGCACTGTATCCTTGACCCTTTGTGTCCATGGTTTTCATATAGAAAGATGCAATGGATGAGAGCACAAAAATATTTGGAAGGAGTGTGTCTATACTGACTCCAGAACTGTCGTTATTTGATTTAAAAAGGTAGTGTCACAACTAGCTACACAGCACCTTAGGCTTTAGTTACTGTGTGTAATCTAGGGATGACTTGAAGTACAGGAGAGGATACATGTAGAGGATGTGCAAATATTGCATCATTTTTTTTTCCCGTAAGTATCTTGAACATCTATATGGTTGGGTGTCTTTGGAGGTTTCTGGAACCAAAGCTCTATGGAATTCAAGGTACAATATATTGGTCCCAGCAGCCCAAAGACTAATGGCTCCTTATGTCATATATATTCTATTGTGTTCTGGACATTTTTGTCTTCATTCAGCATTTTCCATGTGCATTCTTTTTTCCCTAGAAACACTAGAAATAGAGCCACTGTTAGATGTCCCACGATCATGGTATGATTCAGCTTTAACATGTCTTGGAAGCCAGGTGTGTCCTGTTCCAAGGCTTTGCTCTGTCCAGCACACCCTGCCTCTTCAGCTTCTGACACACGTAAGAGATTGGCTCATGACCTTGGTATCTTTGACCACGTTTCACTCAATCAGCAGATTCTGTAGGGAGGGTCTTTGGGACTGGATGAGGGAACAGTGCTCCATGGGCAAGTCTTTGCCTGTGCTGTTTTCTTAAAGCATGGCTGACTTACACAGCACCGAGATGGCTTTGCAAGGCACCTGGAGGACCAAGGAGAGGCGGCTGAAGCAGGAACCTGTTCATCTGTTATTGGGAAGCGTATCCCAGCCATCATGTCCCGCGTCGCCTTGCAGATTCTTTTTTAGCTCTGCTAGTAGCTGTATTTATTTTCATCTTGGAGTTTCAAGGTGTTGGTGTTATTTTTCCCATGGCCTTTATTCCTGGCCTCAACCCTTCACACTTCCAATATTTTGAAGTTTGTATCCTCTCTGATGTGCTGTTCTGCCTTCTGTGAATGTTGAGACGTTCTCTCATACTTCAGCTACTTTCTTTAAATTAAGGAGCTGAAAGATCATAGAATTTCCAAGGAAAATCAGTCAACATCGATCACACTGACTGATGAAGTAGTTTTGATTTCTTGCTAGTGACTTATATTCAGCCTACAGAAGTTTTACCATGAAGTGTGTTATTCTTCCTGTTTATTTTTAGGGCATTAACCATCTCCTTTCCTGGGTTTGATTCCTGTCCCTGCTTGTAACACCCCTCCCTCTCCTTAAAATCCCCCCACCCTACACACGTGCCGTTTCCAAGTGTTCCATCCATAGAGGACAGGAGTGTATTGTACGTTCTAGTAAAATAGTTCTCAACCTGTGGGTAACGACCCCTTTGGGGGGTTGTATAACCCTTTCACAGGGATCATCTAAGACCACCAGAAAACACAGATATTTACATTACAATTCATAACAGCAGCAAAATTGCAGTTAAAAAGTAGCAATGAAATAATTCTGTGGTTGGGGGTCACCACAATAAGAGGAACTTTATGAGGGCATCGGGAAGGTTGAGAGCCACTGTTCTCAACATGCTGGGTTTGGTTGTTATGCTGGTATTGCCCACTGCTCTCCCACTAGGTAGACTCTGACTGTGCATGCTGCATTTTCTCTGACCATCTCCTGCTGTGAGCTGAGCTGTCCCTACTGTGGCAATTGTTTCAGTCATCCAAGTGAAGACTATACACTCAGAGAATAAATCTAATTTCTGCCTTCTAGAAACATCTTTACCATTTAGCTTTTTCTATCCTTTCAGGTAATATTATAATTGAAAACTCTTAGAAGTGGCTTTTCCATGGTGGATTACAACATTGTGGGCTTCCTAACACAGAACTCTGGGCAGCCGTTCCCATCTGGGTTGGATGAGGCCCATTTGGCATCTGGGGCGTCTAGATTTCTCTTGGCTGAGTCGCCCTCCTTCACTCACTTCCTAGCTACTTCTGTCACCCAGTTGCTTTTAACTTTTGTTCTGCTATTTTGCCTTCTTTCCATTGTCAGCTTTGACTATAGGCCATGTGCACTGAGGCCATCTGGTGATGTCTGACTACCTCTAACTGTTGATACTCATCTCTAGGAGAAGAGTTTCATGTGCACACGCTCCACATTCACTGAGGCTTTTGTCTCTACACAAGCTTTCTTTTCATATGTGGTGCCTAATGTAGGAAATGTCAAACACTCTTTCTCCTACAACCAGCACATAGCTGTCTGCAGTTGCCTGGCCCCGTATTCTCGCACTTCAACACTCCTGAAACTGCGAGATAAACACTACAGAGGCATTATTTCCTTTAGTTCTTTGTATATAAGTTACTAACTAGAACTTTATACATAGAAGTCAAGACAGGAACGTGCCATTTAGTATGTGTGCTAGTCAGCATTCTCCAGACAAATGTAATCAATAGCATGGCAAGATAGATAGATTCATAAACAGATATATTATGGGAATTGGGTCCAAAACTCATCAGTTATGAGAAGTGGCCTGATCTTCAGGCAGGAAGGCCAGTAACACGGGTGACTGTAACTCAGATGGAAGGTCTGACAACCAGGGCAGGCAGTAGACTACCTGCCCAGAACTGGCTCTGGTGGCCAAGGTTAGAAGACAATGGTTGTTTCAGCATTAGAAGAGAAAAAAAATCCACTCCTTCCCTTTCATCTTTGCCAAGTCGGGTGCTACAGTGAAGTGAGTTAGTGAAAGAAAGAGTCATTAGCCTGCTTATCCAAATGGCAGTCTGGCGCGCAAGGAGCCCGAGTCACGTGGAAGTCATCTCTTAAAAGCTTCTTGTTGGACATCCCTTAATCCAGTCAAGTAGATGAATTTAAATGAACTCTCACACCAACATTCATGTACATTTTTAAGTGGCTTAATTTTTAAATCTCTATTTCTTGCACATATATAGTGGTAAAGTCACTATTACATGTTAATATTTTTGGTATATGTATCTGTGTATACATGTTCATGTGCCCATGTGTGTGCATATGTGTGTAGAAGGCAGAGGTCAGTGTTGTATGTCTTTCTCAATTGCACTCCACCTTATTATTTGAGACAGTGTCTCTCACTGAATCTGGAGCTCCTTGGTTAGCTAGGCTGATTGGCCAGTGAGTCTTAGAGATGCTCTTATCACCATCTCCAACTCTGGGACCACAACACCTGGCTTTGATGGGAATTCTGCATCCAAACACAGGTCCAAACATCATGCTTACATGCCTACTTTATCAACTGACCCGTCTCCCCAACCTATCACTTGAGTTTGCCATTGACAATGTCAAAGTTAATGTTTGGGGTTTTTTTTAGGCTGTTTAACATCTCATCACAAAAACTCTGACCTTGTTGGTGATGGACTTTAAGGTATTTTGGTATCCAGAAGTACAACCTGGCCTGTGAGCAGAGAGACTTGCTTGGTTCTAGTCCCAGTTCAGGCTCTAGTTGTCTGTTCCTGTGGGTTCCCATGAAGATCCAGGAACATTTTCACAGTTGTGGGATGTGAGCATGGACTTAAATGGCTGATCTGACTCTCGGTTTCTCCAAATCCCTCCCCCCTCTTCTGCATCCTCTACTTTCTGGCACGGCTTTTGTATTTAATGTTATAAATTTGTCACCACCTTAAAACTGATGTAGCCCGAGAATGCCATAAGAAATAGTTAACAAAATTGTATGCTAAGCGATCTAATAATCTGGTTTATTTTTCCTCCACCAAACCTCTCTTTCTCTTATCATGACAACTTTTTTGGGGGGGTGGGTGGATTGGTGGGTGATACTGATATTTAGGAAGAAGGAGAAAATGCAGGATTGCAAAGTTAACAACAGATGGTTAAACAGAGCCATTTTAGGAGTGTTATTAAAATAACAAATCTATTTTCCTCAATAGTAGGCTTTCTTAAGTATTTAGCCTTATACCTTCTACTGAAATAGAAAAAAGGAGAGGAGGAAGGGAGGGAAAGTCAAGGAAATAATTGGAACATTCTTGCATGACCTCCATTTCTTACTGTTCCTAGGGGTTTCATTTGCAGGCACATTTGTGGTACCACAGTGCCTGATAGATACTCCAAAGGTAAGCTTTCTCAGTCCAACCCTCCTGGAGCTGCCCTCATCCCTACCACCGAGTAACCTTACAGGCACTGGTCAAAGATGCACTGGACACTGTACCTTTCCTCCTGATGAAGGGTACCAGCTCTGGTAGACATAACTACCACTCTATATGCATACAGAGATACTGTATGCATGCATAGCTCAAAGAAAGGGACTGTGTATAGTATGAGAGTCTCATATATATGATATATATGTCATATATATGTATGTATACACACACATATCTCCAAAACACAGTGAATATGTGGCTTGGAAAAGGTATTTAATTTTTTTTTGATAACTGTAGAGAAAGGACCACAAGGAAGCAGAGAAACAGCAAGCTTGTAATAACAGCAACCTTTTAGCATGTATTGGTGTACCAATATCCATTTATGTTACTATGTCCATTCCGCTAGCTGCTAACTGGAAGGCCTACTCTGCTGAGATACTCACCCAGTTATTTCCAAGTAAAATGAGGCAGGGATGCCTTGGATGTTATTCCCTCCATTCAATATTCTGATCTTCCCTTGGTGCTACTTCTACCTAGTCCACACCCAATCCCATGGACTTAAAAATGCATTTATTTGCTTACTTTTATTGAGAATTTCATGCATGCATGCATACAGGCATGCATTTTCAACAGAGGATTGCACTTGGATTGAAGTAGTGTATAGGTAGTGCAGGTACTGGTGAGAGTCTTGTCTAGATTGGAGGAGCTCCAAATTCTCTGACACTCCAGACTAAGGACACTGGTGGAGGGAGGGAGGGGTGGGTAGGGGGGTGTCTGACTGGATTTTCTCACTGGCTTCTCAATGCCAGCCTCCCACCATCTCTTGTGTGCCAGAGGCCTTATGCACCCTATTCTGTAAAATCCTCTCTGCGGTGGGAGAAATTCAGTCTTTTCTTAGGAACAGGTTTCATGGCCCTGTGTCTGCTTTTCCTCACTTCCCCTCCCCTTCCTCCCTCCCCCACTTCCCCTCCCC
>LOJH01000474.1:0-13804 GCA_001685095.1 Ellobius talpinus | reverse complement strand
CCCCTCCCCCCCACAGCCCCATGTTCCTTTGCTTTTGGGGCCACTTTCCAAACCAGCTAATTGGGAACAGACTGTGAGGTTGAACCCCAGCAAATGTGGAACATCAACTTCCCCCTTGCATTAGGACTAAAAGACAGAGACCATCTTGGCTGTGTGTGTCCTTTAGCTTCGCTTGAGCCATGGTGCAACATTTTGCAAAAGAATGGGACTTGCCAGGCCACTTCTCACTCTGTTCACAGATGTCTTTGTGTGACATGGAGATGATTCTTTTCCCACATGGTCAATGTTAGATGACTTAATCTAAGAGACGGAAGGGGTACCATTCAGTTCACACATTCACGGTTCACCCCAGCTCTCTAGCAGAAGCCAGGCAGATGTCCTATAATATAATTCAAGCTGAACACCATCTACCCACATAGAGATAAAGATCTCACAGGTGAAGAACTCAGAGCCACAAGACAATGACAGTTTCCAATTGTAAGTTGTGACTTGTATTCCTGACCTACCAGGCACTTCCTTGGCCACCTCAGTGAGTTTGGCTAATTTGTTAGAGTTGTCTCATGAAACTCAAGGAAATATTCCACTTGCTGTTGTTCATTTACAGTCAACCCAACCTTCAGCTCTGCCTCCCATGGCTTGAGGGTGAGACTGAAAGTTCCAGTATGCCAATCACGTGGCTATTTCAACCCCAGCTCCCAGTGATCTTCTTAGAGTCAGAAGCAATCCTCAGCCACATTGGAGGGCGCAAGATTTTTAAGAACCCCCTAAGAATACAAAATGTATATGTGTCGTTATAAATCAGTGTCACACTTCTTAGAAAGCACTGCACATAAGGTTTACACTCTAAAAAATATAAATATGCAATCACCAAATGCCTAAGGCCCGCTGCATACCGTGGACAAGAATGCGGTTTCCATCACCTGTTACCGAAAGCTAGCACAGACGTGTAAAGTCAGCCAGGATGCGTGCAGGGCAGGGGAAGGTGAATACTCTTCCAGCAGCACTAAATGTGTGCTCAGTGGGGGTGGTAGCTGTTTTCCTCATCCTCTGCAGGTAGACTTGCCTTCCCATCCTCCCTGATAGGAATCTCATACTTCACTACTTAGGTCCCTCTCTTCTTTTGTTTGCCCTTTTTAAGAGGGATGGTGCTTCCGTCTCAAAGCGAGGGTAATCGCCTTGCTTGGCCAGTCACATGTTCCCACTCTGGACTCTGGGTCTCAGAGAAGGTGTATAAGAGACCCGAGTAAACCTGGGGAATGTCAGGCCATGGTGCTGATGGCTAGGGCACTGATGCCTCAGGTGGTCTGTTTCTGAGAAAGACTTGCTGCTTGGCTAATCCTGGTTTTCTTTCTTTCTTTCTTTCTTTCTTTCTTTCTTTCTTTCTTTCTTTCTTTTTTTAGCTTTGTTTTAAATTTATTCTTTATGTCTTTCACACCATGCATCTCTGTCCCACTCATTTCCCCGTCCCTTCGTATCTGTCCTCTGCCCTTGCAACCTCCCCAAAATAAAATGAAATTTAAGAGAAAAAGAAAAAAGAGCATGAAAAGGGAAAAAAATCAGTCTCTTCATAGAAGCCGTGGTGTGGCACAGTGAGTCACACAGTAAACCATTTTATCCATATATCTTTACTTGCAAGTGTTCATTGCAGAGCCAGTGGTCTGGTTTGAGGCCTCTGGGTTCTGCTACACTATTGATGCTGAACCCTCACTGGGACTCCTCTTGGATATCCTGCTGTTGCCCTGTGCCATGGAGATCCTGTAGCTTTGGGTCTGTGGGACCAATCACTTCACATCCATCCCATCAGATCAGATGGGATGGATGTTGGGGTTGGCAAACTCATAGCCCTGGTCATGGGCCTGGCAGCTGCAGGGTTGGTCAGTCTACCAGCTCTCCCTTGTCCTCACCACCAAGTTGAGCTCCCCTACATTGCCATGGCTAGTTCACACCTTGCTCATTGCTTCAAGGCCAGTTCTCCTGCCTTTATGTCCTCAGGGTTGGTTCTCCCACACCTACCGTGGTAGAGGGCCAGCTCTACCGTGTTGCCCAGGTATGGCATAGGGGCCACTCTCCCAAGTGCTGGAACTGATGAGGGGCAGGGACAGCTCTCCCACTCTTATGACCTCAGGACCAGCTCTCCAACTTGCCTCAGGCATTGGTGGGCAGAGGGTGGGGAGTAGGGCATCTCTTCCTTGCCCATGATGCCACAGATGAGTAATGGGGACAGCTTTCCTATGCTCACAACTTTGGGGCTCATTCACCCACATCTCCACCAGCAAGATTGACTCTGTTGTGCTTCTAAGTGAGGTACAGGGCCTGTTCTCCCTAGTGTTGCTGCGAGTGGAGGGAGTCAGGGGCAGCTCTCCCCCTCATATGGCCTCAGGGCTCCGCTGGGTTTGCTGACACTATGTCCTCTCCCTGCTCTAGCTTGTAGAGCAGACAGAATCCTACTACGTGCAGCCATGATCCAGTGTAAGCCAAGTCATGCTCCGTGTCATGTGCCTTTACTTGATCCCCTATCATACCTTCTGCATAGGCAGCCAACAGACTAAGAAGAGCTGCTGGCCCCGTGTAAGCAAAGCATGATTATTTGGGTTTTGAAATTTATTGTAATGAGCAAACTGCAAAGAAGAAATTCTGTGTCTACCAAGCATTAAAATACAACTGAAGTTGTTTATAGGGTAGCGCTTCAGCTAAACACAGGTTTATTTATTCAATGATGGTGGATGTGTTGAATAAATTATTAGAATCTAGATCACATAACTCTTTAGCATTCTTCATAGGGAAGCTTTACATTTCTCAGGCAGAGTTTTTTCCCCCACCACTTGGTATTCTGTGCCTACTCTTGCATATTTAAATAACAATTTTAAATCGCATAAAAGTGGTCAGGCTTTTCTTTTCCCACTTGACTTTCAGTTGTTTCAATTCAATGAGACTTGTTAAGGAAACTATTTAGTGTTGTAAATGTCACCCAGCCGCCCCAAAATAAAGATGAGAAATTCTTTTACTAAGTGCAAGCTGAGAAGGCCCTAGTATCTCTTGATGGAATTGTCCTGCATGATCATTTACCAGTCACTTCCTCGCTGCTAAGCTGTACCCTGAATGTGAAGGTGACAAGATGCATTGCAGTCACCGACAGACACACATCAGCATGACATTTAGCTGGAACACTGGCAGATGTCCCATAGGAGAAAAGGGACTATCCCTCAATGTTATTATATGTGTGATATAGTCTGTACCCCCTAAGAAGCCAAGTTTGGCCACTGGTCCTGGAGAAGCCAATTAAAATAGCCAAATTAATACTATAAAGCAGAAAAAGGAGATTTATTCAATGTGGCCACATTAGAAGAGGCATTAGCAACATTCCAATGGCTTTTTGTGCTGGTTTGCCACCTTGTCCTGAGAGGTTTTGTACTGGGCTTTTGGACATATTGGCTCTTGACCTTGGGGATACAGGACATGTAACACAGGATCATTGTAGTGGACTGTTTCCCCCACTCCTTCACTGTGTGGACTTGATTTTAATGGGGACAATGTCGTTTGACCATGGAACTCTCCATGTAAAATGTGCACCACTCTTGTCAGTTGTATGACAATACACTTGTATCTGAATTTCAGAGTATAGTCACTTGTATCAGAATAACATTTTACTATTCATATATTTCTAGTCAGATGGTAAGTGTTTTAAGAGTAAAGCCAGAGTCATTCTCTGTTTAAGTAGTCATCCAGAATCTTGATCATACTCGGAGGTGGCCTTGTTGGTTAAAGTTCTCACCTAGAGTTGCTGGGGGTGGGCACTCTTTGACTCCATCTCCTGGCGTCGACAAGGGAGGAGACAATGCCCAGTTATATAACGTGGCACAGGTCTTCAGGGGCCCAATCTCTGTTTCTCTGATGGTTTTATGAATCAAGAACACCGTGTTCTGGGGTCTCACTGCTCCCCAGCATCTGGCTTTCCTCTGTGCTGCACCTGTTCAGTTGGAGCTTTCAGGTGCCATGGAGTTGAACTTTATCCTTTCTCCCTAGTTGGCAGACAGTGGCAGTGCCCCTGTGAAGACCAAGGGCACAACTCTGAGCTTCCATGACTATCCTGGGAGCTGGTTCTTTGGTCAATGTTTGAGTTACTCTAAGGTTGCAGAGAGAAATTGATCTCTGGTAGGTTGTCATCCCAGGGCTGTCCTTGAGCCTGCCCTCTATGCCCCATCACTTCCTGCTGGCAGTGCCCCTGCTTGAGATCCTACAGGACGTGACGTCAACCCCAGGCATGGCTCTGTGTTCCTCAGATGACCTTGTAATACATGCTGATGCCAGAAATAATCCCAGGCACCAGTGTTCCTAGATTATACATTTTTATATTAAGTTAAAAGAATTTAGGTATTCACTAAAACCCAGTAAGAATGTTTAAAATTAAAGTTGGTTTCACATTATAAAAAAAAATCCTCTAAGTATCTAGGACCACATCGAATGCCCATTAATGTTCGTGTCAGTTAAATATGGACTGGCCTTTTCTGCTGATGCAGCCTTCTTGGTCCCTACTGTTTATTTCTTTAACTTTGGGTAGCTAGTTCCGGACTCCTCACAGGGAAGGATTGACTAATTTCCTAGTTGTTAAGACAATTACTCTTCTGTTGCTTTTTACAAAGGCAATTAAATGTACTAGTGTAGGATAGAATTCTATGTTTCTCTCCTTGTAGGCGATGTTGATTATTTTAAAAATACTGGTTGGATAGCACTGTAATTAATGGGCACCAACTTCTATTTTTGGAAAAGCGCATTCTTATACCACGTTTAAGAGTCATCTCTTTCTTGTGGTCATAAAGAGGTAAAAAAAGGGAAGAAGAAAAAGAAGACATCCTTTTTAATAAGGCATCCCAAGTAGTCTAAGCGCCCATGAATTATAAATGAGAACTCTTCAGTGATTAAGATAAATATGTGATTCCGTCCCATCCTCTGCGTCATCTTCCGCTGGACCTGCATGAAAATCACTCACGGGAAATCTCCTGGGTCTCTGAGGTCACTCATATCTGCTTTGGGTATTGCTTAGTTTCAGATCAAAGGGATCAATGGCAGTAGTGTCTCAGCTGGTTTGGAAAGGCTCTTTCTCCCAGAGGATCCCTCAGCAGGTTGCGGATGGTCAGCCGGGGGCCTGGCGCACAGCTCTTTGATGACTAGACTTTGGAATAATGAATGACTGATCTAGCCTGATCCTTGCTTTGTTCTCTTGAGAACCAACTTACAACATTAAATGCTAAGCAAGATTCAGTTCCTTTATCTCTTTATCTGGGTGAAGCCTTATTTCATAGTGGCGGGTGAGGGGTGATTAATCCTCTCCATTATGATACAAGACCAATAAACCAAGAAATTTGAAGTCTGTCTCCAAATAAGAATCAGACACAATTTTGGGCAGAGAGTAATATTCTTTTATTTGTTTGTTTGTTTGTTTGGTTTTTGTTGTTGTTTAGCTTTCAAGAACTGGGTTTCTCCATGTAGCTCTGGCTGTCCCGGAACTCTCTCTGTAGGCCAGGCAATCCTCAAACTCAGAGATCTGCCTGCCTTTGCCTCCCAAGTGCTGGGTTTAAAGGTGTGGACCACCACTGCCCAGCAAGACTAATTTTTAAGAATCTTTTACCATGCCTCAGATGTGTGGTAAAGCTCCTACTGACACCAGTGACCTTCTCAAGAGATGGGAGTAAGGAAATCTCTCCAAGAGACTGCACACAATAAAAGGGAGGGGAAATCTGGTTCTTTCACTCTTTCTTATAGTTGAGTCTTCATTTGCCTTTCATTTTGCCTTCAATTGGTTGCTGGTTCAATAACATTCGTTTCTGCCATGGAATTGTACATAAAAGGCCTCCAGCCTTTTGCTGTTGAAGAAGATAAGAGTTATGGTCCATTTTGCAGTGCAATCAACAGCTTTTAGGGAATAATTAATGTCAAGGTAAAAGCAACCAATGCTTCAGCAAATAGGGATATAGTTGTTGAGCTAAGGCAATATTCACTTACCCTCTAGACCTTTAGTCTGTCATCACTTGTCACCAAAGTCCAATGTCTAAAAATTTATAGCATTTTATTTCATTCAAGTTTCTACTTTCTTAGGGTCCAGAGTTTTTTGAAATTGGGAAATCATCTTCTTTTAATAATATAGATAACAGGTACAACACAGGAATGATAAACAGTTGCTTAATCTTCATACTATTTATTCCCATCACAAGAACTAATATTGGGATAGTGTTGGATTTATAAGCAGCATCTTAGTTATAGGATTTTTGTTTTGTTTTTGTTTTCCGAGACAGGGTTTCTCTGCATAGCCTGGATATCCTGGAACTCGCTCTGTAGACCAAGCTGGCCTCAAACTCACAGAGATCCACCTACTTCTGCCTCCTGAGTGCTGGGATTAAAGGCGTGTACCACCACCACGCAACAGTTATAGGATTTTCCTTTTTTTTAAAAAAAAAAGCGCAATATTTTTTATTTTGCGTACCAACCCAAGTTCCCCTCCCTCCCCTTTTCTTACTTTCCCTCTCTCCCCTTATCCCACTCCCTCCCCCTCCCCCATCTTCTCTCTACCCCATCCCACATCCACTCCTCAGAGCATAAGGCTCCCCAAGGGGAGTCAACAAAGTCTGTCACATCATGTTGAGGCAGGACCAAGGCTCTCTCCCCTATATCTAGGCTGAGCAAGGTATTCCTCCATAGGGTACGGGCTCTAAAAAGCCAGTACATGCACTAGGGATAAATCCTGATTCCACTGCAGGTTGCCCGACAAACTGCCCAAGTCATACAACTGTCATCCGCATTCATAGGGCCTAGTTTGGTCCTATGCAGGTTCCCCAGCTGTCATTCTGGAGTGAGTCACTGAGCTCCCACTAGCTCAGGTCAGCTCTTTCTGTGAGTATCCCCATCATGGTCTTGAACTCTTTGCTCATATTATCTCTCCTCCCTCCTTTTGTCTAGACTCTGGGAGCTCGTCCCAGTGCTTAGCTGTGGATCTGCATCCACTTCCATCGGCTACTGAATAAGGGTTCTAGGACTTTTATAGGATGAGAAGTAAAGAACCCCAAGGAACTAGGAAAATTTGGACTCATCTTTAAAGGGTTTCAAGATTAGTGAGACATTGGCAAGACAGGGAAAATTGTTCTGAATCATTTTAACTAATGATGCTCAAGGCCAGACCCACAGGACCATGATATGCTTGTAGAGTCGTCATGATTCCCAGTACATATAATCTAGAAAAAATTTACTCTCAAAATTCAGAGAAGAAAATATAACTACAATAAATTAGCCTGAATTACACAAATTCATAAGACTGCTGTCTTTCTATTTAGTCTCATTTTTGAATAATTTCCATTTAACAAAGTTTGGATTCATAAATTCCAAAACCAAAGGCAAAGTAAATTAATTTAAAATTAGTTGGCCTAGAATAAAAAGTTTGCAAACTTGAAGCTGATATTTTTTGAGTTCTTTCAATAAAACCTGACCGTATCCCTTAGAGAACCTTCTCTATTTTTGAGCTTTGGAGTCCAGCTTTCTCCTCTCTAAGTCTTACATACTGTACTCTCCATTCATTCATAATTTATTGAAGATCTATTTGTTGTAATATAGTGTGTTGGAATTAAAGGTGGGGCTAGGTGGATGGCTCATTGACTCAGCTGACTCTTCTCCATCCTCTGTGAGTCTAAGCATGAGGACTATCGTGGAAAGCAAAAGAAGGCAGCCTGCCTTGGCGGGTTGAGGCGATGTTCATGAATCTCTCAGTCATTTTTGCCAAATTACCCATGTAGTGAGCGACACGGGGTATGTAATGGAGGAATCGGTTATGCCTGGAAACAAAGAACTTTCCAGAAGTGGCCATGTTTAAGGAGAGACTATTGGTTTGTTGAGAAATGGGCGCAGCATTGCTTTGTGGGTAGAGAAACAGCTCTTGCCAATGCTCTGTGGTAAGAGGGAAGGTGAGGCAACAAAAAGTGTGTTGAAGGTCACAGTGCTAGGGCCTAGGAGACCTGGGAGGGCGCAGAGCGAGGACTGGCAGCGGTGGGAGGTAGAGGCTAACTAAGCAAGATCTTGTCGCCAGTTTAAGGCTTTGGAGTTTTAACCATAGAATGGTTATCTGGAATTCATTAGGACACACTGTAATCAAGGTGCCAGGTGGCAGAGACTTAATGGGCACAATGAGGAAAGAATAAGTGGATGGAATCCAGAGCCATAGAAGATGCAGGATCAGTGGACCTGGAATTAGTTGAATATAATAGACTTCTCATTTGCTGAGTAGAATGAATGGCAGCACCATTCACTGAGAGAAAGCTGCAGCAGTTTGGAGAAAAGACTGTGTTTTATTTAGGACATACTGAATTTTGAAGTACTTCAAATTGATATCTTGAGGTTGGCATTTGTTATGTGGCCCAACAAATAAGTGGGTCTTAGGAAGGTCAAGGTGGCTGGATTCTGAACATTCCAGACTTCTCATAGTATACAATATACTTCCACGCTATGGTTTTAAGTGTTTTGCTCATGGGATTGCAATTTTGGCAGGCCTTGGTGTGGACAGCTCTCTCTGCTTCTCTTGGCATTAGAGCATGTATCTTGAAGTCTAGAGTGAGAATCACCAAAGCTTGCTCACTGTAATGCACAGGATGGCTGTTGCAGGGCCCTGAGCTGGAGCCTATGTCCTCTGTATTCGGATACCTGGGTCCTTCAGAGCTTGGTAACTGTGATTCAGGATGAATAGTACTGTGAGAGCCAAGCAGAGATGACATCATCCTTGATGATGTATAGATTCTGAAGTTACTAAGCCTCATTTCCGTTGCATCCTACTCATCCGAGGTGAATCACTTAGCTAACTGTGTTCAGGAGAGCAATTGGAGTCTAACTTTAAAAATAACGATTTTATTAATTCTTTGGGAGTTTCATACAATGTATTTTGATCATATTCAACCCCATCTCATCCCTAACTCCTCCCAGATCCTCCCTCACCTCCCTACTCACCCCTCTTCATGTGTTTGTTCTCTCTCTCTCTGTAAGAGTGTGTGTGTGTGTGTGTGTGTGTGTGTTTCTCTCAGTCCAATTTGTATTGGGCAACTCCTCCTGAGCCTGGTGCCTGTCGTGTAGTGTGGTCAGTATGTCAGATGTCACACCATTAAGGAAACTGACCCTCGCTCTCCCAGCAGCAATCAAATGCCAATAGTACCCCAACTAGGGCTGGAGCTTCATGCCCATATCCCTTCCTCTATGCTGGAATTTTGTCTGGCTTGGGCTCACACAGCTCTTAATCATGCTGTCAGCTCTCGATGAGTTCTGCCTGTTGTGTCTGGAAAACACTGTTTCCTTGAAGTGACCCAGCACCTCTAGCTGGTGCAATCCTTCTACCCCCTCTTCCACATAGATTCCTTAGCCTTGAGAGGAGAGGTGTGATGAAGACATCCCATTTAGGGCTGAATATGCAGTCTTACCTTCTGATGGGGGAATGCTGAAGAGATGGAGGACACCAAATACAGAATAAGAGTCAGGGAGAATAAACACACTGACCATTCAAGCTGGAAGGAACAGGGGGAGGTAAAAAAAGGGGGCTCGTGCTCAGGAGTCATGAGGTATCTGTGTGTGAAGGATCATGCATGGTGAGGAATTATGGGTAAAAAGAAAGCTTGGAACCAACATGCAATGGAGCGCAGTTTTCTTCAAGTCCAATGTTTTGAACTTTGAAACAAATTATTCAGAGAAGAATATTAGATTGGATTTATTAAATAAATAAGGGAAAAATTGAGAGGTTGGTATAGTTAAAGGATATTTCTACCTAATGATAAAAATAACCCATGACAATTTCCATTTTCATTACCCATTCTTTTCATTATGTTACTTTCAGCTGTAGACTGTGGACATGCGTAATCCTATCACCTGGGGTGTGAGGTTTAGCCCAAGTCTCTCATCTCAACATCAGGCTACCTTAAAGGACAGTATTAGGAATGCTGTTGGTTGGGTAGTGTCCTCCCTGATGCATGTGTGCCTAGGACTTTAGAATGTCACCCTAAGCAGTTAGAATTGGTGTAAATAATAACTAGGTAAGGATTTTCAAGAGGATGCTCCCTGGGTTTAGGTTGGGCCCTAAATCCAATCTGAACTCGGGTCCTCACACTTGTACAGCCAGCACTTCACTCACTGAGCCCCCCCCCCAGTGTATAGCAATTCATTAGCCAGTCCTAGCAAACTAATCAGAAATTAAGGACTCACGGAAAGGTTTGGAGCTTTCCAGTTACTAAATTGAAAGAAATGGAAAGAAGTGTTGGCCCATGAAGACTCATGTACTATACATACTCATTAGACCGCCAGGCAGTGGCGTATAGAATGTCTCTTTTCACATTAGGCTGGGGCAGAAGGTTGAAGGGGTGTATGTATTAACCCTCACCCAAGCAACCTCCTGAAAGTAGGGGCCGGTTCGTTCATCTTCCTGGTCTGTAATCCGATAAAGAGGGCTGGCTGGAGGAAGATGCTTGGCTCTAACCTGTATGCCTAGCAGGGTCCATTCAATGAAGGAGGGAGTCTGGCTCTTTGTCTCTGCTATAGTAACTAGAGAGAAAGCAAACCCTTTAAAGGTGACAGGGGAGTTTTAGTGAAGGGAAGGAGACAGAAGTGTCCCAGCGGAGAGAAGAGTATGTCAAAAGCAGATTGCACACGTAATTACTTTCTCAGCCCTTTCTGACTTTATCAGCAAGACTGGTGTTTTGATGAAAAAACTTAATTAAAACTTAATTTTTTAAAGTGGAAAATATTCAGCACGATTGTGGGAGGGTTGAAATTGGGGCATCGTGTAATTTTAATTGCCTTCAAGGGATGCTCTTCACAAGGACATGTGCAGGGATCCAGAAGCAACCACAGGGATGGAATCAGAGGCAAACACCATATTAGACCTCCACAAGTGGTCTCCTTGTACCTGGGAGCCATTCCTAGTGGTGAGAGGAAGGATTTCAAGCCCCATGTGTCAGGGAGGCAGTGACTGTCCCTTTGTGCACTGACTGGGCTACACGTAGAACCCACAATGTAAGGCAAGTTTTTTTTTCTCTCCTACTTTATAGAGAAACATGTTGAGGTCCAGTGTCACACAAAGCATTAGTTTTGATATGTTGATCCTTAGATAATTCCAGAAGGATCTTTTGGCTCTCACCCACAACCTCTGTTGGAGGACCTGCATGTTTCTGTTTTTTAAAACAAAGCTACTCAACAGGTTATAGGTGTCAAATGTGGCAATTGTAAGCTGAACACATGTTTTGAAACCAGGGTCACAAGTCATGGCTTTTACTTCTCTGTAGATATGGGTTGATTGGTAAGCGTCCTCTATCATATGCCTACCATATGATAGGGGCCTACCAGCTGATGGGGCCTTGCAATTCATCAAAGATAATACAAGTAAAGTATTTGTTAATACTAGATAGCAAATATAATACAGGTAAAGTGACAGAGACACTTAAATGTTGGGAAAATTATCCAGCTGCTTAAGAACTATACCAGGTTGCTTTTCAAACCAGGGGGATGAATTGGGCAGCTCTCTTTGTATTTAAACAGGAGCTGGGATTGCATACCTGAATTTTTGCAGCCCTTAGAGGTGAGGTTGAAGTCTAGGAGTCCTAGGAAGATGAATTTCAGAGCAGCACAAAGTGGGTTTTTCTGACAAATAGGGGTACCCTAGACTTGCTCCAGGGGCAGTGGGGTTGTCAATCAATGAAGCAATGATAGCAGCTTCCATATTCTGAAGAAGAACCAGGATCCACAGCAACTAGCAAAGCACACCCTTGGGATCAGTCTGCTGGGGGTTCTGGCTTCCTGGACAACAGGGCTGACATGCAGTTGTCAATGTGGACAAACAACTCTCTTTGAAGGATGCTGTAACAGAAGGAGTACACAAATAAGACATGGGCCCAGGGTGGCTTTCCTCCTTTCCAGGGAACACGATGTCTCCCTCACCCTAAGCTCTTCAGAAAGGAGTGAGAACATGTTTGGGTTTCTCTAATGAAGGTGGTCCATAGGTCTAAGAGGGCGGGAGCTAGAGTTTTAAAGGATCCTGCAGGATAGTTCCAGGCAGTGAGAAACTTCCTCACCCCAAATGTTAGTGCTGTCTGCTGAGACACCCTGGGCCTCGTTGAAGCCCAGACGATAGGAGGTGGACTGGGCAAGCCTCATAAAGCAGAGTGTGGGTGATAAAGATGAAGACAGTTCACCTTTCTGGGACTGGGACTGAGTTGCACTGGTGTGTGTATCTTAGTTACTTTTTCCTTGCTGTGATAAGACACCATGCTCTAGGCAACTTAATTCTATCAGAGTCTCTCAGTCAAATGAAAAACCCATTGAGATCTCTAGTCGTGCTAGCTAGTTTGCTCTCTGGATCCCATCTCCGCATCCTAAGGTTGGTATTACGGATAGGATGCTACACCCACCTGACATTTATGTGTGTTCTAGAGATCCGAGCTCCAGTTCTCATGCTTTGTGTGGTGTTGTAACCACAGAGCTATGACTATCTCCTCAGCTCTGGGGACTAAATTTGGATATATGCCAATTCATTTCTGTGTAGCCTTGTGAACTATTCCCCCATCTACCTCTCTTGACTTCTGTAAGATACTTGGAGACCATTTGATCCGGGTAAGGAAATACTTTCTCTAGAAACTATAAGTTTGATCTCCATACATGGTGCTAAGCAGAATGGGTTGGCAATGAAGCCTGACTTTGACCTTGGCATCAGCCGGTTGATGTGAAAGCAGCTTGTGGTTAATTTGCTGTTACATCTGGTTAACTCAGGTTTTCAAATCTTTCCTATCCAAATACATAAATGATATTAGGGCTTCATTGTGTCTGGAGGTGGGGTTCACCTGCACATGCCTATCGCTGGGCTGGGTGATAACTTCTCTGGTTGTTGCTTTCCCAGCAAGTGAGAAGCACCCCCCATCTCTTTCTCATCAGCCTTCCCCTCGTGAGGCTGTTTCTCACAAGGGAATCTTGATGAGTTAGACAAGCGTGGCCATGTTCCCCAGTGGTGCCCTGGAGCTGGAGAGAGGCTACCTGTGGTTTGCTGGTGAGCTATGCTGAAATCTCCAAGTCAGTTGCCTCTGAGAGAAGGTATCCCAGAGGAAAGCAGGAATTTCTATGGTTACTAGGTTCGCCCTGCAGGCTTCACGGCTAGCTCTCTGTGAAGCCAGTCAGAGAGGAAGAAAAGCATATTCTTTCCCCACCAGATAAGGAGGGGCCTCTCACCCACATAAGCCTCCTGGCTGTCACTCTGACTAACAGCCACTTTCTGAAATCAGTATGATGATCTCACGTTCTCCGAGTCCCTTCAGCAATGCCAAGTCCAACCTGTGCCCCTGCTTAAGCAGCAGGGCCTCCTGTTGCCAGGTTTGTTTGAGCTCTACAGAGCAGCGCAATGACTGAGGCCAACGGCCTATCATTTTCTTCCCACTGCTCTCTAGAACCCTGTGGGCTTGTCACCTGGAATCAAAGACTTAACAGAACTGAAGAGAACACAAAGGTCGGCTCCTCCAACCTCCCACCCAGGGTACGCCTTCCAGAACTAACCGCCCACACTGCAGATTAGTAATATACGTCCATTCAAGTCCAGTATACCTTTCTTGGAGAAAAGACCCATTGCCAGAGCATCCCAAAGCTCAGGGTGGTGAGCTGGGCTGTGATGGGGATGCATTCTCGTTCCTAACCATTTTAATTAGTAGTTTGGATTCTTGAAATTTGTGATAGCTTTCCTAATTCCCGATTAGAATTCACTATGAGCTCCCATTAGATCAGCCCCATCGTCTCAGTGGGTGGGCGCACCCCT